>JADRCH010000117.1:6876204-6925306 GCA_019843965.1 Rhynchomys soricoides
TGACCCCAGCACTTTACACCAGGCTCTTAGCAGGAAAGTGATCATTGACTACTGACTCCAGCACTTTACACCAGGCTCTTAGCAAGTCTTGCCCAGCAGTGCTTTTCCCCTTAGCTGGGCCCCTGATGGAATCCACTTCAAAGGAAGCCCCCTTCAGCTGCTTTTACCATGCAGCTGTCTCCCTGATTCATCCTGGCCCCCATCCCTGCCTTTCCACAGGGATTATGGAGGCTTTGCTGTCATTTCCTTATAAAGCATTTCCACGAAGGGGAGCTTCTATCATCTGCCTCAAATAGTGAGTCATCTTTCTATACCCACTTCAGAACACTCCCGTGTACTGTTCATCCTTAACTCAAGTCCAATCCTGGCCTGGACAGGTGTTCCTGAGGAACCTGAAAGTCTTTAAACTCCTTGTATGGAGGGTGCTCTACAAGATAGTTTCTGAAAAGCTTGCTGGGTGTCTCCCTAAACAGAGCTCCAGTCCCCAGATACCACAGCCACATCTGTCAAGATTGCTGATCTCAGTGGAAACCAGAGAGAAACTGAAAAGAAAGATCAGACCTGTGGGCTGTTTTTTCAGAAGTACTCAGGGAACAAAAAGTCTTGGAATTGTTCCATTTACTCCTCTCAAATCTCTTTTGATGTTTACTACGTAGAAGCAACCAGATGTATGAGAGGAGTTTAGAGGCAATATATGAGCAGAGTTTGTAGAGTTCTCATGAAAATCTAAATTAGGTCCTTTCCCCACATGGGATGCTGACTCAGGATAAGTAGACATGAATGCAGGCCTAGGCTGTCCCACAGTGGGTGAGACATGCAGACAAACCTCTATGCCTCACTTTCTTATCTGTGGCTTGAGCATAATCATCTCTTAGCTTTTCGGTTTGACAAAGTGTACTGTGGATGAATCCTTAGAATTATTGATGAGCAGCCATTCAGATAAAGCCTGACACTTTCTGGAGTCAGGCTGCCCCTGGGATGATAAGGAAGAAATGTGTCCGTCCAGATTTCCTCTTCCTTTCAGGCCTAAATCACTCAACACTGCAAAGCTCCCACATCAACAGACCACAGCTAAAACTGTCAGGCTGAGGGTGAAGGTTGGAATCCCAGGCAACGTTTCTGTTTTTCTCAGTCCTCTGACTCACCCCATGATATTTGCTTAAAGAAGATGCAAGAAAAGAATGTAGAAATGTCATTTCAAATTTCAAAGGAGACTGATACCATCTCTCACAGAGATGGAACACATTCTGTAGACCAGGCTGGCCTCCAACTCAGAAATCCACCTGCCTCTGCCTCCCAAGTGCTGGGATTAAAGGACTGTGCCACCACTGCCCAGCACAGATAATCTTATGTAATCAAAAACCTGAAAAATTTTAAAGCCCTGCTGTGCAGAATACAGAAATAATACCTCAGAGGTATTGTCCTTAGATTCATTTCTATTCATGTTTTATTGAATTATTCCCACAGTAAGTGACTTAGCACTAAGGAAATGTATTCTCTTACAACTATGAACGGCTGAGTATGAAGTGAGTTTAAGTAATGAACTTAAAAATGTCAACAGGACTAAAATCTTTCTAGAGACTCCATGGAGAATCTCCCTTACTTCTTCTGGTGATCACTGGCATAACCTAGTCTGTCACCACAAAGCTCTATATTTTCGTGCCCTTGCCATATCTCAGTCTTCTCCCATGTAGTCAATACCCACCGACCATGACGTAGTCTAATTGGACATGAGCAATTACATCCAGAGCAATTCTCAATTCTCAAGATCCCTTACCCTTCTACCAACCACAAAATACCCTTTGTCATACAAGGTTTTACTCACAGGTCTCATGAGTTAATATGCAGATATCCTCCATCTTCCATTCAGGCTATTAGTCCATTTAATGATGCCACATACATTGAGGGCAAGATTTTTCCCCCTAGTCAGTGTCTTATATGTCTACCATCTCTGGAAGCTTCCTCTACAGCCATAAAAACGTGCATGGGAAAAACTGTTAGCTCTTCTCCTGTGAGTATGCTGTTAACCCTGTGAAATGAATATTTTCACTCTATTCTTACATAGACGGAAACAAAATGAGGGAGTTTGAAAGGGGCTACCCAACACTAAGAGGCAGAGGGTGTATTACCAATCAAAAGGAGAGAACCAAGGAAGGAGATGTATATATTATAAACCAGAATTTTTTGATTGGTTTAAGCAAAAATAAGGGGTTCCCCCCCATCCAGTGGCACTGAAGAAGCAAAGATTCCAGGGGCTGCTCAGTCCAAAAGCTGGATGTCCAACAACCTTATTCTGGTATTGAATGCCTGGAAGCTCTAGGGAGAGTTGATGGTATTGTGTTCTCTGTTGACAGGACAAAAAAGTTGGGAGTCTAATAGTCTAACATCAGAGTACAATGGTGGTAACCATACATCATACACTTGCTCTGAAAAAATAGTATACACACACACACACACACACACACTGTTTTTTTCTTCCTACTGTTGCCCCATCCAGACCCACAAACCTCACACATTCAGAACTCTTTATCCACCAGTCACTGTCTCAGCTCTTAATCCTTTCTAATGAAGTGCCCGAAGACACATAGAAAACCCCTTCACCAGTCCTCTCAAAATGACAACCCAGGCAAACCATTAAAGTATACTTTTAAAATATATCAAACCCACAAAATTAATAAAAATTACATTCCTTACAGATAGATTCTTCCATGGAAATCAAAGAGCTCAGTAATTCCCATGTGGAGGTCTCCCAGTCAAGACACAGGCTGGGCAACTTTAACCAAATGGGTTGACTTATTCCCGCATTAGGGAAGAAGTCACTTATAACACAGAGAACTCCCTATGTGAAATCTGAGATAATGGCAACATTATGTAATACAAGTTGAAAGGGATTTGTTTGCCACAAATGTTCTAGCAGTAGGCTGGGAGGTGGCATCTTAACCTGTTTTCATTGTTAGAACAAATATGAGACTGGGTAACTTAGAAAGGACACTCACTTTGACTTGTGATTTTTACAGACTGAAAAGTTTAAGAACCAGGAACTGGCATATTTGCTTTGCTTCTTGTGAGAGCTTTATGACTGTAATAGTTCCAACAAGGTGAAAGGCAGGTGGCCAAGCAGCCCTGGGAAAGGGGAAAGGCTGAACTCTCCCCATGGCTCACCTATCCCCGTGGGGGGGGGGGGACTTGAATCAATTTATGAAGTCTTTACCCCCATGTCCCAAACACCTGCCAACACTGGCACAGTACAATCAGATTTCAACATGAGTTGAAGGACAGGAGTGAAGAAAGCATATTCAGACCATAGCCTGTAGGTAACAGGTATAAGCAAGGACGCTGTCAAAACAGAGGGTCAGGCTAGGGTGCTCCCCACAGGGAAGAGGAGTGATTTGAATAGCTATGTGAGGCTAGTCCACCAACCCCCAGGTCCTGCTGAGAGAGAATCTATTTCTACCTTACCTCAAATCAGCTGACTCTGAATGAGGGAATCATCCTACTTAAAAAACAATGAAAGAGCAGGATCTTGATCTTGAATCTCTGCTATTTCTGTTGCTGTTGGAGGGAAGGCAAAGGGAGCTTTAATTTTCAAAGGCAATTCATAATATTTATCCCAGTTATTAATCTCTCAGAGCAACAATGAACATCCATGCAGGAAAGTATTCATTTTTACGTGTTTTTGCCTTTGGTAAATTGCATGAGCGAGTGTGTGTGTGTGTGTGTGTGCGCGCGCGCGCGCGCGCGTGTGTTGTATATGTGCAATAAAAAAGGAGGGGTAATTCATGAAAGCTGTGTAAGAAGAGTGATCACTACAAATTGGTCAAGCGGAGATCTTCATAGCCTGTCTGAAAAGGAAATATGTATATTTTGTTTTCTTGTTTATTTATTAACCTTTCATACATGGATAAGCACATTTCTAGACTGTAGGTCCAAGATCACCTTTTCCAAATACAAATAAGGAAAAAAGAAAAGGAAAAAATGAATTCCTCAGAATAGACTAAGTCCCTTGTTTCTAATGGCCAACAGCCCCAGAATACAACAAGAAATAGCATAGGTATTTGACAGTGTTGATTTTTAACTATGAGAATACTGTCAAGAAACATCAGTTATTTTGTTACATTTTACAACCAAAGAATCTAGGAAAATGAACAACTCACCTCGAGTCCCCTTGCTATTCAAGCGTAGTGGTTGAATTAGGATTGGAACTAAGACTGTGCTAGATAGCCACACGATTTCAGAATTAGCACAGCTTGCAGTCATTTTTCTGTCTTGTGTTGCTCAAGAGGCCAAAGCAATATAGCCAAATCCCCCTCATTAGATCACCGTGCTCAGACTCCGTAATCATTCAGCATAAACCCCTTGAGTTTAGGAATATCATCATTGCCTTTGGGTGATTGTCAATTAAATATGTGTAACTCCCCCCCCCCCAATATTGTCAAACCTTTGGGAACTAGAATCCTCTTAGTGGATTTGAATTCTTTCATTTCTATGTCTTACCCAGGTTCCACAGTACTGTCCTCACAACTCTAATTTGAAATAAATAGAGTAATGACAGACTCAATCCAATGGGCTCAGAGAACTGAAGAGTGAGTACATACAAACAGTCCAAGTAGTGCCTAAATCACAACAGCAACTCCATAAGTGTTAACCATCATTATCTTTTGCTGTCCACAGAAGAAAACTAAGAAAATATATAGGAGAGAGAAAAAAAATGACAAATCACACTTCTTCACATGTATCCCACCCAGCTGTGGGAAATCAAGCGAAGAACTTCAGTCTATATTGGTTTCAAAGATGTGCGTTCCTATGACCTGTACTAAGCCGCAGATGGTTTGACTCACTTGTACTCACCACCACAACCTGGGTTCAGACCAACAAACATGACTAAAATCACCTCCCACCAGTCTCTGTAGGGAATATAGAACTCTACAACTTCTGGCTTGACCTTGGCCAACAATAGTCTATGAAAGTCTTACTGTCTCCTCAGACTCTTAAAAAAAAAAAAAAACAAACCAAAACTGTCTTAAAGTGTGAACAAGATAGTCCAATGACTTTTGGATTTCTACTCCCTTCTTCCCAGGGCTAATCCATGCAGAGGTAAGATTGGAGTCACACTTTCAAAACAACACAGCTGTGCCCAAGGATGCTTCAACTGAATTTTAATAGAAAGGTAAGAAACCTTCACATCAACATCAAGAACCAGTTTGCAGAGTATTTTCTCTCTCATACCTTTATGTGATCTTCAAACCAACCCTGGGAGGTACTAAAGGTGTGGGTTTTTATTTGATTCTCAAAAAGAAAGGAAAGAAAGAAAGAAAGGAAGGAAGGGAGGGAGGGAGGGAGGGAGGGAGGAAGGAAGGAAGGAAGGAAGAAAGGAAGGAAGGAAAAAACAAGCAAGCAGGGTACTTGAGAGAGGGAACATGTTTTTCCTTGAAATAATGTACCTTCTAAATATTCAAGCTGAATGGAACCCAAGACTGACTGCACCAAATTTATGTCTTTACAATATTTGTTATCATGAAGCCAGGCAATTGGTGTGCCAGTCAGTTTTGTAGAAACATGAATGGACTTCCTGTGGTTTGGGCACATACAGTAGGAAAATGCTGCCTGCCTTCGAGAGACTGTCACAGAAGGGCTGAAAAAATGGGCAAGGAAATTAGTGATAACATTCAGCCCTTTGAGCATAAAGAAAATAATTTAAAGAATGGTTTTGTTGCTCACTTTCAAAATATATGATATATGCTATTCTAAATATGAATGATATGCAAAATTATTAACAAATTATTATAAATATCAGGACATTGGCCATAAAACAGATGCTAGTTATAAACACCTCTTCCAATAAACAGTCATCAAGACATAGTGCCTGCTATAGGTGTCTGGGGTCTAGTAGAGCAAGGAGCCAAAGGAGAGACTACAGGTGTAATGTGCTAACCAAAAAACTGGTAGTGTAAATGAGTGTAGGGGAGGAGTCCTCCTGTCTGGGTGCAAGAGCTGTAGAAATATTCTCAGAAGAAACACTACAAAATAAAACTTAAAAATATAATTCATCATAAAGATAAAACATGGCTCCTTCTAGCAAATTGGATAGAAAAAGGTGCTCAGACTTCTAAATTATTTCTTTAAATTTTAATTTAAACTATTTGAGCTTCTAATGTCCTTAGCAAGTGCCCATTTGATACGAAGACATAGGAAGCTAGATGACGCAAAGAACATTCCCAAAGTCACACAGTCAATAAACCACCCCTGGAACTAGAACTCAATACCAAGCCAAGTGCTTTTTATGTTATTCCAACCACACAACTGTCTTCTTGGTTATTTGTGTACCTGACCTACCCTGTTCTGTCTTGCTTCTCATTCAGGAACATCTTTGAGGTACTAGGAGTTTTGTTTTGTTTTGGGTTTTTTGTTTGTTTGTTTGTTTGTTTTATGATTGGTTGGTGGTTTCCTTTGTTGTGTGGGAGAGTGAAAATAGGTGAAATAGAAAAATCAATGAAGATGATGTGTAGACAAGATGGGGAAAGTTGATGCTAAGCAATGATTTTAAGTGAATGAGCAACAGTCTGCATTGGATCTAAGCCCTTTCCAATTATTTGAAAAGGCTTCTGGGCCACCGCAGAGTTACATGCGACTTTGAGATAAGTTTTTGCATGTTGAATCACCATACTCAGAGTCCACAACCATTCAACATAATCCACTTGAGTCTAGAATGTGGACAAGGCTAGAGGCAGCACAGGAGAACATTACCAGAGCTGAAAGCCAGAGATCCTTACAGGGGGTGAACACCTGACTTCCTCATGTAAACTAGTCCTGGCCAATCTTCTACTCACTGTCTAGTCCATCTGGGAAAAACTATATAATAGACCATTAAGAAAATGAGAGTGATCTCACCTGGGGCAATCCTCCATATTCCCTTTGGCCTCCAACCACAGCCTCCACCAGCAACTCATGAATGAGAAGAGCAAGCAACAACAAAGTCAGTCCTTGGCAGGAATTGATGTGCAGAGGTGGTGATTACAAGCCTGCTTTCTACACTCTCACACGGAAAAAAAATTCTCACAGTACTGAAAAGGATATACCCATACAAGATCAGATGCCAAAAGGTATGACGTCCTTGCCAAAAGAGATTAGTGGCTATTAATTTCCATAAGCATCCTCTGTCTTAATGCCTGGTAGATTTTGGCAGCTCAGTTCTGACTAAAATGACCATTGGCAGCAGACATAGTGAAGTCTGGCTAGTCATTTCTCCTTGCTGAGTCCCCTTTCTTCATGTGTGCAATGAATGTGTTAGACATTATAATCCAGTTCTTCCTTATGTTCTGTGGATAGAAAGAGGAAAAGGCTGATTATAAACCACAGCATGCCAAATATTCATGTGTCCCTCCATCACATCATATATTCAACAACTACTTTCTGAGCTTCTGCAATGTCCAAGGGTCTTTACTAGACAGACCCACAGTAAGCCTCGGGTCTAGGAAGGAAAATTAGGCAGACACATGTAGAACTACACAATGTGAAAGTGATGCCCATACTGACAGAGCTGAGCTAAGTGCGTGGAAGCATTTTTGCTGTTATTTATATTTTGTCTGTCTTCAGAGTGGTCAGTCATTGGTTTTTTTTGTCATCTTGACATAAAACACATATCTAAGAGGAAAGAATATTAATTGAGAAAATGCCTCCACCAGATCAGTCTATACGCAAACCTTTGAGAGGATACTCTTAACGATTGATGTAGGAGGGCCCATACCACTGGAGGAGTGCCACTCCTGTGCGCCCGGGTGCTAGAAAAAAGCAGGCTGCTGCCTGTGGATCCCGATCCCTTAACTGGGCTGCCTTGTCTGGCCTCAATGGGAGAGGATGCACCTTGTCCTGCATTGACTTGATATGCCAGGGTGAGTTGATATGGGAGGGAGAGGGGAATCCCCCTTCTCAGAGGCCAAGGGGAGGACGATAGAGGGAGAGATTGTGTGGGTGGTACACTGGGAGGAGAGGGGGGCTGCAATAGGGAGGTAAAGTGAATAAAGAAAGAAATTAAGGGTAAAAAAAAGAAAGCAGGCTACTAGGCACTGATCAAGACTAGGAGTCTTGCCTGGTTATAGACGATGGCCAGTTCAGGCTCTTTATGCCCCGATACTAGGGGACTTGACTAGAGTCACTCTCACAGATTCCAGGAAGTTTCCACTGTACTAGGTTTCAACATCACTACCCCAAATGCCCCCAAATTCCAGTCATCTCTCTCAATACTCTCTCCCTCCATCCCTCCTATCCACCCATGTGTCTCCCCTTGAGCTATTCTTGTTACTTAGCCTGCCTGGGTCTGAGTATTGTGGTATGATTATCCTTTACTTAAGAGCTAATGTCCACTTATAAGTGACTACATACCATGTTTTTCTTTTCAGGTTTAGGTTACCCCACTCAGCATGATATTTTCTAACCTTATCCATTTGCCTGCAAATTTCATAATGTCATTGTTTTTAACATTTTCTTTATCCATTCTTGGATTGAGGGACATATCAGAAGGGCATCATCCAGCAACTGATGGGAGCAGATGCAGAGACCCACAGACAAACACTAGGCAGAGCCAGAGGAACCCAGAAGAACACAGAGAGGAAGGACGGTAGGAATCAGAGGGATAAAGGATACCACAAGAACAAAATCAACTAAGCAGGGTTCAAAGGGGCTCATAGGAACTGAAGCAACAAGCACAGACCCTGTACAAATCTGAGCTAGGTTCTCTACATATGCCTTGTGGTTGAGTAGCTTGGTATTCTTGTGGCACTCCCAAGAGTGGTAGTTGAGAGTGTCTCTGACTTGTTTGTCTGCACTTGGGATCCTTTTCCTCCTTCTAGGTTGCCTTGTCAAGTCTTGGGCCTAGGATTACTGTAATTTATTAGACCATGTTTGGTGGATATCCCTAGGAGTCGTGCTCTTTTTATATGAAGGGGAACAGAGGAGTGGATCTAGGAGAGATAGGAGGTGGAGGTAGGGACTAGGAGAAGTAGAGGGAGGGGAAACTGTGATTGGGGACGTAATAAATGAGAGAAAAATAAAAGAGAAATAAAAGCAGGCTGAGCAAGCCATGGAAAGTAAGTCAGTAAGCAGTGTTCATCCATGGCCTCTGCTTCAAGTCCTGCCTCCAGGTTCCTACCTTGAATTTCTGCCTTGACTTTCCTCAGTGATAAGAGTGTGACCTGGGAGTTGTAAAATGAAATAAACCCTTTATTCCTTTTAGCCATGGTGTTTTATTAAAGCAAGTGGGAAGAAACTGAGATAGATAATATCTTACTACCTACCCCAAACTGGCCTGGAATTTGCTATATAGATGAGCTTCTAACTCAGAGATCTGAACACTTCTGCCTCCTGAGTGCTGGGTCAAAGGGATGGGATACCACACCTGACTTGTAAGCATTTTGAATTAAATAAGTGTATACAGGAAACTTCCAAGTGAAGTTGAATCAGAACCAGAAGGCAAATGGCTGTGAGAGGGGGAATAAGGGATTAAGTAGATTTCAGCACAAGTAAAGGCTTACATCTTGAAGAGCAACACAGACCCATTAGCACAAAAGGAAAGCTCCAAAAGGAATTCGACAGCCGCTAGATGACCATGAAGAACTCCTGCATAACAAATAGAAGTACCCAAGGAAGTAAACAACCTATGGCAAGGGAGAAAATCCTCACTGACTATTCATCTTATAGGAATTAATATCCACAATGCATAAAAATCTTTTAAAAATCCAAAAGAACAAATTCGATTAGCATATAGGCAAAAGAGCTAAACAGCTAGTTCACAAAAGAATAAATAACTAGCAATAAATACATGGGAACTGCTTAGCCTTCTTCTCCATCAAGAAAACAAACACGCAAACTGCTCGAAGAATCCATCTGTCCCCAGTCAGAATGGCTATCCTCAAGAAAACAAAACCCAAGAGTTATTGACAAGAGTGTCTTATGCTGCTAATGGGAATGTGAATTCAATTCATCCAATAACTATGAAAATCCGTGTGTGGGAAGTTCAATAGATTGAAACTAGGGCTGACATATGACCGATATGGTATTTAGCCTAAAATATCAGAGTCAGCTTACTGTGGAGATTCTGGAATAACCACGTTGATTATGGAACCATTCACAATCCATCTACATGTCATCAACAAAGGAGAGGATGAGGCAGAGAAGGCAGTAGTTACACCCACAGGAGTTTTATACAGTCATAAAGAAAAATACAGCTATATCATTTGCAGAAAAATGGATAGAACTGGAGATCACCGTGCTGAGAGAAATAAGCTAAATTCACAAAGACAAACACTAGATGTTTCTCTTGCGTATGCAAATTAAGAGAGAGAACAAGTTAATGGCAGACTGTCAGGGATATGGAGGGGAAGGGTAGGGAAGGCATTAGCAGAGTGAATATCAAAGTATATGTGTGCACCATGGAAATAGCACAACGAACACATTACTCAGTATAATTGCCATATGCAACAATATAAATAGTCCAGGGGGACAGAACAAGGTCTAGTCTGAGCAGTCTTCCTCACTGTAAGGCCAAGGTATAGCTAGAATTATGGTGTTTCACAGCATTTTTGGAGAAAACTTTTTTGTTGGTAGTGAAAAGGTTTCTTGTTCTTGTTTGTTCTTGGGGGTTTTGTTTGGTTGGCTCTGTTGTTTGTCTTTGAGAAAAGGTTTCTATCTCCAGTCCAGGCTGGCCTCAGACTCACGACTGTCAGGTCTGAACCTCTCAAATGTCAGGATTATAAAGGAATGAGCCTTTGTAACCAGCTAAACACTCATTTTACAAGTAGACTGCACTAAAGTAGAGACTGAACCACCAACAAGGGGATAGCGTGGGCTAGACCAGGTCACACATATGTAGCAGATGTGCAGTATGGTCTTCATGTTGCCCCCCCCCCATACGCACACACACACACACACACACACACACACAACTGGAGCAGGGGCTGACCCTGAATCTGTTTCTTATCTGTGGATCCCATTCCTCTAGCTGGGCCACCTTGTCTGGCTTCAGTGGGAGAAAAGTCACCTGCAGAGACTTGATATGCCAGGGTGGGGTGACACCCAGGGCCTGCCCCTCTTCCCAAGGGAAAGGGATGGGGGAGTGGGAGAAGGAGCTGTGGGAGTGGAACTGGGAGGAGAGGGGGGCTGGATATAGGGTTGTGGAATGAATGAATAAATGGGGAAAAAGATGTGTCTCAGGTGTCGTGTGACTCACTTCTATGACAGCTGATGTTTATATTCTCGTGTGTCAGGATCACTGGCTGTTTCGTCCTCAGGGCCTCCTATTTGGCTTGGCTTTGCAGTAATAGGTTAAGCAGTTTGTGGTAGCTGTGAGTTCATGATTGACTATAGAACACTAAGAATTGTTTAGAGCCCGGAATCTTGGGTCTGGAACGTTCTTAGAAGAAGCCCTATTAATCACATAGGTTTTTAGCAGACTCTCTCAACTTATTTAAATACCTTGTTCAGATATATGTAAGTAGTTACAAATAAATTGATTATATGTTGTGTATAAACGTAGCTCATAGGACACATGGAGTAAATACATGTCTAACATTTTATTTGCTAACTGAGAAGAGGTAACCTGGGTCCACTTAGGAAAGCCTAGAGGCATGGAAGCATTCACCACTGGTGGAAAGACAAGCTCGTGCTACTGAAATATGTTTTGGCTAACATGCAGAATGAAAAAAAATTCCCAAAGCAACCAACATCTGAATCAACCCAAATGGTTTAAAAGTTCAAATGAGTCGTTTTATGACATGACTATTTATGGGTGTTCTTAGTGTTTGGGGGGGGGGGGTACTTAAGCTGAGAGTCTTAGAGTCCTGGAATCAGTGCTACCATAAGGATAACCTAATTTTGTCTTGCTTTATTCTACCGGAGAAACTGAGACCAAATGTTATGATAAAGGCTGAAGGGTGGTATCAAACAGTAAATGGATGGTTGAAATTTCTGATACTAGTTATTAATGAAAGCATCAAAAGTCTCTTCTAAATTACAGAACAGAGAGATGCATTTTCCACAGTCCAACACAGCAGCTGTGTTTGTACTAATGTGTGACAGTCTCCTACTTAAGCATCACTCACTGTTTCTGGTCAGTAATGTGTCATGGAGCCTGTAAATTCTAAATGCTTCCCAGGCACAGTCCCCTGATGGCATTAAACTGTCCCAAACAAGCCCAGAAGTACCAGGAGGGTGGCCCCAGGTGCCCTGGGGATACTTTAACATGCTAATGGAAGACTTCAACCTCAAAACTTCAAAGATAAAGTTCTACATTTAGAAATGTATTAGTGCATTTCTTTAAAAATAAAAAAAAAGTCTTCACTCAGCACCTAGGTACACTGGTAGCTCAGGAACCACCCTACTTAGTAGCCTATACTAAGTAGAAGGCTCTTAGCATGTGGCATAAACAATGTCAAAAAGTGACTCCTTGGGGGACGTTAGGATCTGGATAATGATTCCTCCAGGCAACTGGGCACTGCTGGGTACTGCTTCAGAAAAGTTCACTCTTCTAAGCTCCCAGTATGGTTCCCACCTGCCGAGAACTAATCTTGGGTTATCTCCAAGCTGGCCAAGAGAAACTTGAACTGCCCTGGGCTTGCTCAGCCCTCCTCGATCTCCTCTTTCCAGGAACTGAGTTCAGCCCTCGGGCTTTCTCTGAGGTGCCACCTCGCAGCTGCTGCCCAGAGCCCAAGGGAACGCAGGTCGTGTTTCCAGCTCTCTCTAGTCCAGGAGCAGAGCCAGGATCCAGTTCCCTCTTATCCCAAGGCTTCTGTTTCACAATTAGAATACTCGTTTGTGGAGCAATGAAAAAATCACACTTCGCTAACAATTATTCTGCGGGGGCGGAGGGAGCTGGAATTCCTACTTTTTTTTTCTCTTCACTATAAATTGTATGCAAATGGTCCGTTAGCTGGCTGAGCGCCTGGAGTGAGTGCGTCTTTCATGAGCTAACCCTGTTCCGCTGGGAGGGCTGCGCCTTTAACTCACCAACTGAAAAAAAAAAGTGGGAAAGGATGTCTGGAGGCGAGGCGTCCCATTACAGAGGAAGGAGCTCCCTATATAAGCCTGCCAAAGCTGGCTGCTCCGGCCACAGCCTGCCTACTGTCACGCGTATCTCCCGCGCGCGCAGACACACACCCTAGTCTCTGGTGGACACAGACAGTGGCTGGGGAGACCCTAGGGACTGCGCTCTTGGAAACTCGCTGTGGCTTAGCCCAGGTACTTCTTCATCCAGCCTGTGCACCCAGCGACCTTGATTTCCCCGACCTGGAAAAGGTGAGTCTGTTGATCCCATCACCCTGGGTCTTTCCGGTGTGCTCCTGGCCTTCTCCGGTACCCAGTAAGGTGTGGGTTTGTAACTATAAAACTTTTGTTTCATTTCCAAGCGCGGTAAAAGAGGGTTTCGCTGGGTGTAATCAGATGCGCCCTGATTATTCCGGGCTTGCCCTCCTGCAGTCTTGTATTTGGTATGGATCTGTCACTATTAACCACTCAGAGGAACTTTTTAGTAAAGTTTTTGTTGGGCCTTTCTTTCTGGGGGAAAAGTCTTACTTTTCCTCTTAACCTTTGACCTAGTTAATTCTCACCTGTGGATTTCCCCCTTTCTGAGCGTTAGAGAAGGAGCGGCATTTGCTCACAGCGGTGGAATGGAAAGAGTCTTGAAGTAGGGAGAATACAACTGTGCATCTACAGTCTCAGCACTTGACAGTTCCCCTTTCACCCCAATTGATCCTCGGTGTCCAGACTGTGGAAAGATAAGAGCTGGGATACCAGAGCGAGGAGATGAGTTCTGGGCACCGATGAACAACCCACAGGCAGTAAGACGAGACTGGTGGGCACGCCTGTGGGTTCTTGAGGCAGGGTGCCAACCTCCTGATTCACAGAACTCAGGTGGAGCATGTGTAGAAGGTTTGGTGGAATCTAAATCTCATATTGCTCCCAAGTCAGGCTCCATCCTCACACTTTATTCCAGAAACACCGGAAAGAGCACAGAGATTCCTCTATGCCATCTGTATTACAGGGAATTAAGAGGTTGGGGTTTGACCCTAGAAGTGACTTGGGCATTCCCACTAGTGCCACCACAACATAAATGTGTCAGGGAAATTTGTAACCTCTGTGGACCTTAGTTTCCACCTCTCTAAAGTGGGGTCAACAGCTCTCCCTTATAATGAGGATCGAATGAGGCACAAAAAGGTCAAATTAGCAGCTGGGTAATCTCTGTCATGGCCCAAAGCTGCCATCACCCTGGAAGTGAAAAAAAAGAATGCCACTTAACCCAGTGTGTTAAGTGGACTTAACACACTGTGTACTTACTTACTTCCTTCCTTACTTACTTACTTACTGTGTACTTGCAGTGTGTCTGCTTCCCCTCCCCCAAAGCCTCTGTCTTTATCTTGCTGATCTGAGAATGCCTGCTAGTCTGGTATGTATTTTACAAGCAAGCGGTTGCTTTGGCACCATTAGGAGGAAAGGTGGCAGCCTGGGGCTTGATGTGAATGTGCTGCTCTGACTCCAGAATGTCCTCAGGCTCAAGTGCCTGGCTATGGAGTGCTGTGTGGCTGGTGCTTCTTCTTTGCCTCAGAGGGTGAGCTGGATTGGGAGCTCTCTTTAAGAGTGAATGGCTCTTTTTTATGTTTTTGTGAAATCTTTTTTTCTTGGTTTTATAGAGCTTC
Source organism: Rhynchomys soricoides (assembly GCA_019843965.1). NCBI lineage: Eukaryota > Metazoa > Chordata > Mammalia > Rodentia > Muridae > Rhynchomys > Rhynchomys soricoides. Next base: position 6,890,886 of record JADRCH010000117.1, read on the forward strand.
CCCTATATGCACCTTTGAAATGAAAGCTGTTCCCCGCCACCCCACTGCCTTGTCCTGAGATGCAACAAAGCTCACCCTAGTTGGTGAGAAGTGTGTTCCCTCTAAATAAACTGATGGGAGGTACTCCTGGTCTATGAACCAAGCCTTTTGTAGAGCATGGGCAGCAGTGTGCCTTGGCCTTGTACATTCCAAGAATGTGACCGCATCTGGGGAAGGAAGGGGGTGCAGTGTGTGAATATTCGCTGGGATACTCAAATGGTGTGAACAGGAGAGAGGGCTGAAAAGAGTGACACCAAGCTCAGCAATCACCCACTCCCTCCTTTGTTCAAACTGCCTAGCTTCATGTTCTTGGCCTCTCTCTACCTTGTCTCAAAAGGTGACAGGGCTCCCATCCATCAGCTTTATCACTCACACAAAGAGTGTGAAGAGTTACCTCTCCTGGGGTTCTGTGGCACTCGCCTGGTATAGCTATGGCTGGCTCTTGACACACTGTGAGAGTTCAGTAGACAGAGACGTTTCTGTTTACCTTGTTACCAGATAACAGATACTTTCAAGATTAATGTTCTAAACAAATATTTGTCAAGTTTAACCAATAGAAGTATTTATTAATAAATTATGAAAAAAAAAGAGTTTTTGACAGATAAGCATGAGGCTGCATAAGGCTAACATGGGGTTAAAGGGTCCAAACCTATTTTTCACCCCTGAAACATTTTCACCAGATTGCAAACAACAGGACACACAGCTCCAGGTCTTGCAGCTAGGCAGTGCCTACTCAGGTCAGAGCTCTGAACTCCAGCAGCTGTGGGAGTAAGGACAGTTCCCCAAATGAAACAGGAGACAGGAATTTTAGAGGCTTAAGAAAGGTTAGTTATTTCAATCAATGTCAGTAACCGCCATAGCCAGCATAGAGTTAACCAGTGTATAAACTATAGGTCCTTGATGCTTCCTTGGGCATCATGGTACCAAATGACCGCATCAACTCTCTGGAGCATGGATGTACTTATGAGACAAAGAGACTCACAGAGCTGAGAGATTGGGTCTTAGAACAAAAGTGATGGGGCCAGAATCTAAGCCCATGTCTTTGTTTGGAGGCTGTGCCTCTTTTCAATGTGTCAGCTTCTTGTATAGCCCTCAGAAGGAAAGCACTTCCTTTTTGACAAAATATGCCCCACCAGGCAGAACTGTGGCCACCCATAAATACAGCAATAGCCTGATCATATAACCAGAATAGAATTTGGAAAGGGAACTCAGGCTGACAGAATGAAAAACATACCCGCTGAATCCTATCCGTTCTCATGTTCACAGTGAACTAAAAACACCTCTCATCTCTCTTCCCCCAGTTCCATGAACTTACAAACTAGCTTGCACAAAGCACAAAGTTTCCTCCACACTAAGGCTATTTGGGTTTGAAAAGTAGAGCTTGGGGAACAAATATTTAGCTGGCTCTCGATATACAGTTCCTCTATGGCAGTCAAACACTGACATAAAATAGCTAACAGACAGGGGCTGACAACATGACACAGTGATGGGGAAGACTGTCTATGCCATCTCATTGCAAATTATGAATAAACAGCTCCATAAAGTAGAAGGAGAAACTGAGGCTCAAGGAAGCTGAGTAGCTCAGCCCAGGTCTTCCCACAAAAGAATCAGAATTGACTGCAAACCCAAACTTTCTAAGTAAAACCCCACCGTTTTGTCTCTTGTGCCACGCTGCCTCCTGATGTCAGGCTTGGCTAACCAAGTGCAGAACCCTGCACGGTGTCCTTTGGGGAATGGCCAGAAGAGTACAGAATACTCCAGCTGGCATCAGTGCCTCTCGATTTCACAGAGGAGCCCTGCAGCTATCATTTTCACAGTGCACAAGAAAGGTTAGCTGGTGGTAGTACAACCCACTGCTTAGAAACGGAAACTTTCCAATTTCAGCTGAGAGACAGGGTGGGGGAAATAGAAAGAAAGAGAGAGAGGGCAGGGGAGAGGGAGAGAGGGAGAGACAGAGACCGAGAGAGAGACCGAAAGACAGACACACAGAGAAAGACAGCAAGAGAGAGACAGAGAGGAAGACAGAAAGAGCAGAAAGAGAAATATCTCTCTCTCTCTCTCTCTCTCTCTCTCTCTCTCTCTCTCTCTCACACACACACACACACACACACACACACACACACACACACGAGAGTGGGGGGGTGGGGGGTAGCAAGGTTGCAGTCAGGTCCTTCCTAGTGATTTTTATGACATCAGCACACACTTCTCATGGCTATGCAGATGGGAGCTACAAAAGGGAGAGCAGAGCTATACCTGCATCTTCTAAGGTACAGGGGAGCTAATTGTGTGGTTTTAAGGGGGCTGCTAAGGAGATAAAAAGGAGCCTGTAGTCAGTCTCTAAAGCTAGTCAGGGAGCAGTTATAGGCTCCAAGCTACAGATTCTGCCAAAGCCTAAGAGAGGAAGGTCATGATTCAAACACCTCTCACTGCATGAAGATAGCTGGGAATCCCCTTGAATCCCATCCCAGACCCGTCTAAACACCTTCGACATGTGGGAAACATTAGATGAAGGCCCCTATCCAAGAAAGAAAACCCCTGTAATGTATAGTGAGACTAGCCTCCTAAAAACTCCTATCCTTTCTAACACAAAACACACTGTTGGCTTTGCCTTCTATAAAATCTGCACACACCCTGTTACTTCTTGTGGAGGAGAGACCACTGCATAGTTACCTGATTCTAACCCTGGTGCTCAGACTTTTGTTCAATCATACCCTTAAATCTAATCATCTTTGTTCTCTTTCCTTCTCTGCCATATATCCTTCCTAGATCAGTGGTTCTCAGTCATCCCTGATGTGTGATTATTTTTGTTGTTACTTCATAACTGTAATTCTCTACAGTTATGAGACGCAATGTAAATATTTGTTTCCTGGCAGTGTTAGGAGACTCCTGTGAAAGAGTCCTTCAACCCCCAAAGAGGTCACAACCCACATGTTACAAAGCACTCTCCTAGACTTTAAGAACTGCCTGGAGTTCAATGCTCTCGTTGCCATTCTTGATTCTCCACCAGGGAGCACAAGCAAAATGCCCACACTCAAAGTAGGTTGTGAATGGAAAATCCTTTCCATGTGTCCTTTCACTCTATTTGTGAGTGGAAATTTTTAAAAGACTATTTCATTCCAAGGCGTCTCAGATGTTTGAAATTTCTCAAGTTCACAGGTCCTGAAATGTGGGCACTTTCACCCAAATAGCTTTGGTTGATCCTTTAACCTTCCTCAAACAGACTGCCAAGAGACAAAGGTGTTTCATAAGCCCTGAAAGCAGATAGCTTGCTTCAGAATCAGCCAAAGGTCGCCTCCTACCCTAAAAGAGGGAAGGGAGCTTCTGCTAACATCTCTAAGGATGTGTCCAAACGATTCTTGATGCGGGCGGATGAAGGATAACTGTAAAAGGAACTGCAGTTATTACTTTGTTCATTGTCACCGAGACAAAACACCTGTCAGGAAGCACTTTAGGAGGGAAGGTTTTCATTTGGGTTACAATCTGCAGGGACACAGTCCATCCTGGCAGAGAAGGCACGGTGGTAAGAACTGCGAGTAGCTGGTCATACTGCATCCATGCTCAGGAAGCAGAATGCTGAGAGCTGGAGCTCAGTCGGCTTTCTCCTTTGTATGGAGTCCAGAACCCCCAGTGCATGGAATGATGCCACCCACACTTAGGGTGAGGCTTCTCACGTCAACTAATGCAATCTAGAAAATGACTCAGAGACATGCCCAGAGGTTCGTTTCTAGACCTGTTTTCAAACCCTATCAAGTCGATGACCAACATTAACCAGCACACTAAATGTTGTCACCTACTCTATCAATACTGTGCCATTTTACCATTGCTTATTATTTTCAATATAATTGTCATTCTAATGGTGGGTACTTGGGGTGAATTAATGTAAGTATCTTATTGAATATCTTGCAGATAGATGATAGGGGAAACCTTGACACAAACCTAGGCCCAAGTCCCTAGAAGGTGGTAATTGCCATTAGGCTACGCAAGCCATGCTAGGCACCATGCTTCTGCTCATCCTGTCTTGGGGAGTTCATTATCCCAGACTCTGCATGCCTTCTGCAGGCATCATACCCTCATAATATGATGTCTATGAAGCTCTCTGCTGTTCCCAGTACAACAGGGTTTGACTTCTATAGGTGTGCTGTGCAGCTCTTTCATGTTTCATGACTTTCCAAGTTTCCCATATGCAGGACAGATCTTCCCAATATGGTATACTCACGAATCAGTCCATTTGTGAAATAGTCCTATGTACATCACCTCAATGCACTCCCAGAATGTACAGAAAGGCTTTGCAGGAAGATAAACTGAGGCCTTTGTTACTTGCATAAAGTAGAAAGTAAAGGCATTCAGAGCTCCTTCGCAGGATCAACACCACAAAGTTTGTTTCCCTCACTATGCCACAGGATTCTAAAGAATTGACCCAAGATTCTACATAGAAAACATCTTAGAGACAACAGGATATTTGCTAAATAAATATTTATATTTTACAGATTTATTTTGTTTTTAATTATATATATGGATGTATGTCTCTGCTGGGATAGGAACACAGGAGGATAGTTTCTCTGGAAGATCAGAGGAGAGTGTCAGATCTCTGGAGTTGGAGTTACAGGTGGTTGTGTGCATTCCTACTTAGATGCTCGGAACTGAACTCAATCCCCTCTGAAAGGGCAGTATAATGCATCTCCACAATCTCATATTTACATTTTGAAAAGGTAGTTAGGTAAAATAGGCAATGCTTAGATTGATGAGTGAATTATAGATGAGATGAGGGGCTTTAGACAAGTCTGTGGATTCTGTGGATTGGAAGAGTCAAATTTTATCACCCAGCAGGTGTATAAGACAGTTAAGATAACACATGCTGAGTTAAAAAGTGGAAAGGACTCAAGACTGTTGGGAAAAGCATTAGTTTTATTCAAAATGTTAAAGCTATAGATACAAGGTCTGAGAATATTGGATAAAAGTACAGTGTTAAGGGAGCCTGAGCAGCCATGCAACACGGCACCATTGCATGTCACCTGAAGAAGCAACAGATTGTGACCTGAAGACAGCCCAGAGCTCCATTAGACCATCTGCCAGCCAGAGACCCTTGCGAACACTGAGTGTAAGCACCAGTATATGAAATGATAATATCTTAAAAAATAAAAATGTATACATCTAATAATAAAACCACCTATGGTTGTGTAAGTCTGGTGGAGGTAACTACAGAAGGAGCTTTGGTACAGCAGAGGGAGTTTGTTCTCTGGGGAAAACAGGAAGCCAGATAGCTCCAGCAGTGGGCAGCTGCATCATGAATAGCCTGTGTCATTGACAATCATACAGAAATAGCTGGAAGCAGGGGTGTTACAGAAGAGCATTCTTGCAGGCAGGTTGCTTTCACTAGAACTTCCAATGTCAAAGCTGAAGAGGCTGATTGATGGGCACCCTCAAAGCCAGGAGCTTACAGATCAGGTTCAAAGAGATCCAGAGGTAATTCAGGAGATGCCATGGAGAGAAAGGTGAGGCAAAAGTCACATTCAACCTCATTTCAACTAAAGCCCCTCTACATCTATGTTTTGTGCATGGAGCTTCCACATGAGACATACTTTGCTGAAAGGCTTTTCTGGAACAAAAAGAAGAAAGGAGGAAGAAGAGGAGGAGGAGGACGATGAAAATGTACGACTCACTGGCCAGCTTTAACATCTTCATTTTAAAGGTGGTGAAACTGAGACATGGCTAAAAGAGATACTTTCCTAAGATGTTGTGCCAGCTGGCAGTGGGTCAGGGTAGAATCTTGGGTCTCCTGACTCTGATCTTAGAATCCAGGGACAACATAAAGGTGTGCAGTTAATATATCCTCTTACAAAAGAAAAATGAACTGTCTTCTTCTCTAAATAGTATAGCACATGTGGATTGAGCTAACAATTCTATTAGTCATTTACCCACCACAAAGTGTACTCATTGAAAACATCACAGGTAGTGTCTTCTGGCCTCTATAGGTCTAGAATCAAGGCAGAGCCGAGCTGAACTTTCTACGACTAGTTGTCATCGGCCTGGGTTTGGATCATAGCTGAAGGCTTGACTGGGGATCAGCCCTCTTCCAGACTGTATCTGTTGACTGGGCTTGATTTCTCAGGAGCTTCTAGTTTCATGCTGCCTTAATAACTTCCCACATGGTGCATTCAACAAAGCCATTTACCTCAGCCAAGCCAATCACACACATACACACAGAGAGAGAGAGAGAGAGAGAGAGAGAGAGAGAGAGAGAGAGAATATACTCTTCTACAAATGGAGTTTGCTTGACAATAATCACCCAAAGTAGGTTTTTTTTGTTTTTTTGGTTTGTTTTTTTTAAACTCTTCTAATTTTCAATTTTTTTTTTTCATTTTAGCAGCACTGACTTTTATGATAGTCTTGAACTCTCTCTGTAGCCAAGAATGACAGTGAGTTTTCTCCAGCCTCCTGCCTCCTAGTGCTGGCATGACTTGCATACACCACCACACCTGGTTTCAAAAGTAATCCATTGACCCAATTTGATCATGCTAAAATCTAGGAGCTATTGAGGTCTAGTATCAATACAGTCATTTTTGAGTCAGCTTGCTACAGCCTCTAACAACCCAATGTCACCATTCCCTGGCATCATATTATAGATGACAAATTCACTCATCCCACCTGCACTTTTACCAATGGGTAACAAGTACTTGTGGCAACCACTAAGGTGACCTATGTTTTAACTCTTCCACCCATTTGTACAGTAGTTATCATAGATCATTTGAGTGGCCCTGATTTCTTTTAAATATCACCCCAGGGCAACATTTTACAAGACAATGAATTCCAAATGAATTAGTGAAGGTTCTCAAAGAGCAACAGAACTGATTAAATATCAGAAAGAGATTTACTATATTGGCTCACAGGATGTGGTCTGAGTCATCTAACAATGGCTGTCTCACTGGAGTGGCTGAGAATCTAGTAAACGTTGAGTCCATAAGACTGAATATCTCAGCAGTCTCCAACCAGTACTGATTGCCTGGAGGATTCCTGGAGAACTGCTGGCCTCCCGGCTTTGTTGGAATCCCTAAGAAGTTGCTTCTATTATTGGTAAAGGAATGCCTCAGCAGCAGAGTAGATGAACATGCCAGGAAGAGTGAAGATATGAAGATATGTGTGGTATGCGTTTAGAGTCCGGCTGTGGTCCTGTGTCCTCTGATGCTGCACACTGGGCTAGAAGGATAAAACAGAATTGGAAATGTCTAAGGTTCTGCAGGATCCCAGTACGAGAGAGAGAGAGAGAGAGAGAGAGAGAGAGAGAGAGAGCGAGAGCGCACAGGGGGATGGTCTTAGTGTTACAGCTCTTTTAGACAAAGGCCTTTTCCAATGATCTTCAATGAAACAACTCTCTGAGAGGACCTTAGCTTATGCACATACCTTTATTTGGTCTAGGTTTGAATGCATACACTTTATTCAGAGTGAACCAGGGCTATATATGGACCTTGGAGAGTGGGAAGGAGTTTTCAGGGTAAATGAAAATCATTGGCTGGAGTTTAAAGTTCTGTGAATGCCTCATTTGTGTGGAGAGGCATTCCAGGAATCCCAGGTACTTAGATGGAGGGGTTCTTATTGGGGTTAGGGAGAGGAAGTTGAACTTGTAGGTCTGCCAAGGACTACTCACCTTTCCCAAGGTAGAGGGTATGAGAGATTGGGCTCCCCAAACAAAGTCTGAGAAGGGGAAGCCCTGCTGGTAATGGGAGTCCTCCATTTTCTGCTGAGTTCCAATGATTTAACCAGCCATGGTAGATGTTAACCTTAATTAGCAGGGTTTCCTCACAGGAAAGCAGGCAAAGAAACAAGTTTCCTAGTTTCATGATCTTTCATGTGAGCTGCCACCAGAAGGTGCTATCTAGATTTAAAGTGAGTCATCCTGCTTCAAACAATGTGATCAAGAAAATCCCTCATTGGAGTGTCCAGTGGCTTAGATTCCAGATTCAGTCAAATTGACAAAACAAGATTAACCATCACACCAAATATATTTTACTAAAAGGTAAAGGAGTTAAGGTGAAAGCTCAAAGTACCTGCTTTTCTTATCACCAATCTAGACTTCCCAGCATATAAATTAAGATTTCATTTTCTTTCTTTCTTCTAAAGCACATACAGTATGACATGTCCTCTACTACAGTTACGTTTCTTAGTTAGAATTTCCATTGCTATGAAGAGACACCACCACCAAAGCAACTCTTATGAGGACAACATTTAATTGGGGCTGGCTTATAGGTTCAGAGGTTCAGTCCGTTATCATCAAGGTGGAAGCTTGGCAGTTTTCAGGCAGACATGGCACTGGAGAAAGAGCTGAGAGTTCTTGTTCCAAAGGGAACCAGGGGAAGACTGCTCAATTCCACCCCTTACAGTGACACACTACCTCCAACAAGGTGGTACTTCCTCATAGTGCCACTCCCTGGGCCAAGCATATTCAAACCACCACATTTGGTTTGAACATAAAATGCTGCCTAAGGTTTGTTCTCTCATTGCTTAATTCTCAGCTGGAGATGCTGTTTGGGAGACTATAGATTCTATAGTCTAATAAAGAATTTTTAAGAGGAGGGTCTGGGTGGTAGAAATGATATGACTTTGAAAGTTATATCCAGCCCTAGTCCCTGACTTTATCTCCAGCTTTGTGCTTCCTGGCTTACAATATGTGAATGGTTTCTGCCACATGCTTCAGTCACCACACCTTCTATATTAGCTAGGGCTCTCTTGAGAAACAGAACTGATAGGATGAATATATATTAAAAGAGATTTATTAGGTTGGCATACAGGATATAGTCTGTAGTATAACATTGTCTGTTGTCATAATAGAGAGCCAGAGAACTGGTGGCTATTTAGTCTACAAGGCTGGATGCCCCAAAAGTTCCAATATAGTGTTTAAGGTCTTGAAGAATCCTGAAAAGCCCCTAATCTTCAGTCCATATCAGAAAGCTAAAGAATCTGGGTACTCACATCAGTGAAAGATGGCAGCAGCAGAGGTAATAGTGGCAATAGACTAGGCACACCCACCAATGGGAGGATAATGCAAACAGACAGAAAGAAAACAGCCTTTCTCTTAGATCTTCTCATATACTGTCATTACAGGAAGTTTCCACACACTATGAGGGAGATTGCTTCCTTTCAGTTAATTTTCCTAGTAAACAGCCTTACAGGCTTGACTTGATATATACCTCTGAGCTGATTCCATATGCATTCAAATTGACAACCAAGAGTAATCATCACAACCCCACCCCTTGTTAAGCTGACATCCAACCACATCTCCTTATGTTATGCTTAAGTTCCAAAAGGGTGCTGCCAAACATGTTGTAACTGTCTGTAAATGTGCTATACCACCCCTCCCACCACTGGTGACAAAGCCTCTTTAGGAAATCTTAGTCTTTTACTGTCTTACAACTTTAAAATATTCTCTGTCATGATGGACTGCAACTCTCTGAAACAGTGAGCCAAAATAAACTTTTCTTCCCTTAAGTTGTTTCCTTTTGGGTATTTTTATCTAATCAATGACAAAGTAAGTAACAGAAGTCAAGCACTTCACTGCCTCCCCATGCCCTCAATTAGCAACCTCCACATTCAATTCTCAGCATCTTATAAATGAGCCAATGCAATAGATTCCTACTGGAGCCCATCACAGCGGTGTTCTCCTTTGATCTGTGTCATAATTTAGAATTATAGAGCCCAGAATGTCTATGACAAGATATTTCCAAGTAGTTGTTTTCTATGAAGAAAATTGGCATCACCTAATTGACATTCAAAGTTTTCTATCATCCAGATCCCTGGCCTCCAAGAAGACTCTGAGCCTTGGCTAGCACCATGCTTTCCACATACAGTTTTTATACTTATTTTTTTCTTGTAAATATCATTCTCTCTTACATAAAATGGCATTCTGTATGTTTTACACCTAAATGATTTTCTTTCTTCAGTTGTCAGTCCCGATGCCACCTCCTTCGGGTACAATAGATGCTCCCCTACTGTGTCCTTTTGCACCATCTCTTATGTTAAACTGTAATTATTATGCAATAGACAAACCCTTCCAACAAAGCAGTTCTCAAGAGGATATTTGTACCTGGTTCACCTGAAAATTGGCTTGACTCAAAATTAATCTTAAGTACCTGATAAAAGTCCTTATTTCCAACACTCAAAAATCCATTTCCCATGAGTCTTGCTTAGGAAAAACAAGAGTTAGAAGTTATTTACGTGTTTCATTCTCTGGTTTCACATCTATGCACAGTGATAACACACCTTATGAAAGCAGGAAGCCATACCAGCACTGGGACAGGAAACCATGTCAGGACACAGACTTCAAGGATTATCTTTGCTTTGGAAGCCAGTCCTAAAAATAACTGCTATCATTACTTGGGATTTGGGAAAGGCCAGTACCAAGGACAGAGGACATCTGTCAGGGGATTTGAGAATGAGTCAGAGATGGGTGTTGTAACAAGATTGATTAATCACCAACTAGGAGGAGGAATGAATGGTCTCAGGGAAGAGATGAAGACTAGGATCTTTCTTTGTCTTCGGATATGGAGAAAATCACAACCCATAGAAAGAAATGAATCATGATTAAGAGTGTGGCTTTAGTATCTGAGGGGTCTGGGTCCAAATTATGTTTATTTGCTGTGCAAGCTTGACTAAATAACTGCTCTAACTTTAAATATATATATATATGACACAATATAGCAATACTTAGAAGATCATGGTGGTTATTAAATAGCATTGTGTATTACATTGCTTCAATTAAACTGGCATGTGACACAGATGGTTAAGATCATTCATGCTGACACTGCTTTTGAGGCAGTTTTTAGTGATAAGAGCCCACTTGGTAAGAAATTCTCAAATTGTGTCCTATGATATAGATCCTTACTGAGAGTCACTTAAAGAGGGTTCTGTGGCTGGTATGTCTGGAAACACTTGACAACAATTTGGAAATTCAGGGTTCATATGGTCTTTTCATCTACAGTTCCAAAGGCTGACAACACAGTAATAGAAACAATAAGGTAATATCCTTTAATTCATTACAGAGCTATTTTTATTCTATATGGGCTTCTATGGCAAAATTTTGTGTGCTGGGTAGTGTGGAAAGAACAGAAATCTACTTGCCTGGAGACTTTGGTCTCAAGAATAAAGCACCAGTAGATTCCGTGTCTTGGGAGTGCCCACATCCTGGTTCAGATTCAGGACCAGATTAAGATTAAGGATTAGGATTAAGATTCACAGCGGTGCCTACACAGGTCTGAAGAGACAAAGAGGTTCCATGGCGCATCATTTTGAAGGACATTGATTCCATTATAGAGAGCCCTATCCACATGACCAGTTACTTCCCAGCAAGTAATAGTATCATATTGTTAGATTTCAATATATGAGTGTTGGGAGTATCCACAAATATCTAGATCATGCCATGAGGGAAGAAAGCAATAAAAAGGAGCCAGACAAACTCCTAAAACATTCAAAGGAGACATCAGAACGGAGTATGGAACTGAGACTTTTAGGCAATGGTTAGGAATCTGAATATCCCTGTTTGATTAGAAACTAATGGAAGGTTTGATGCAATCAAATTCAGAATCTGAGAAATTCTGTCCAGCTCTGGTGAATCAATATCCCTAATCTGATGGGACCACTGACACCCTTATCCATATGAAATCTGCCTTAAATGGTGTTGGACCATGATATTGGAAAATATACCAGAGCACCAGGCTCCACAGATGCTCAAGGGAACTGTAAATTTGCCCTCACACATTTAAGTTGACAGTGAAAAGGGCAAACATCTCACTTGAGCCAAAACAGGCATGCTCAGGTCAGGAAACCTAGCTGGAGAGGCAGAGACATGCATAGTGTCATCCCAATTAGCAACTCTTTCTGGTTAGGGAACCCAGGGAGCACAGCCAGACCCTGGCAGATTTGGGAACCCTGTTTAAGCCAAAGGGAACTTGCCAACATGTACCCAGGAGCTAATAACTACTTGCAAACAGTGCACCTTGGCTTCAGTGCTCTCCAGAGAAACAGTGTACAAAGTAGGAGAGCCAGCCAGAGCTCAGAGAGGAAGGCAGAGGCCAAATACTTCTGGACTTACATGTGGAGACCACTTAAACAGCTGCTAGGGGATCTGGGAAGCAGAAGATGAAGGAACCGTTTCTGCCCTCCTTATCTTTTCCCTTACTGAGCAGTTCAACTTTTAAGTTTACACTTTTGTTCAGAACTGAAGAAAGCGTTTGAGGAGCCATCCCAATATGGCACAACATGGTTGAAACGTCACACATGAGAGTTACAGTGCAGGCTTCAAAGGCTGCTTCTGCCTCATGACCTAGTTCTCAAGCTTCCCTGAGGCTTAGTTTAACTTTCAAACAGGTATACTGATACTCACCTCACTAGCTTCTTATATCAATAACAAAATCAACGAAAAACCTGAAGCATAACATTTGGCACAAGTTTGTTTTAAAGTGTGTGTGTGTGTGTGTGTGTGTGTGTGTGTGCGCGCGCGCGCCTGCCTGTGCACGCATGTGTGTGTACACATGCACACAAGCAAGAAAATGTATTTGTGGAAATCAGGACAATTTGACAACTTAGGGGAGTCTATGCTCTCACAAAACAGATTTATATTCGGTAAATAACAAAATGTTGGTTTTCCTGCCAATCCGAGAACTCCATTTGGGTCTGTAACAGCAACTGTAATAATCCCTATATCCCACCAGGGGGCAGCAAACTGTGATGTAGAAGCCTATTTTTGTACATTATTTTGCACTAGAACACTGCCATGTTCGTTTGCATATTTTCTATAATAGTGTCTTTCTGCCTCAATTAAGGTAATCAAAACAAACAAACCCACAAACCACCTCATCTAAGCAATTCATCATTGAGGATTTTCTTCCCAGGTGACTTAGTTGTGTCAAGTTAACAAACCCAATGTAAAATTCCAAAAGAAAGCTTTAAGTTTCAGGGTCTCTGAAAGTTTCTCATATTCCAACTGATCTCTTGGCTATACCTACTGTGAGGCCCAATTTTACAAGACCCATTGATTTGTAAACTCCCCTGTCTGCTACTTGTTGCTTTATCATCCTCTCATTTATTAACATTCTCTTTGGGCCACGCTGAAGGTGAGCAGGCTGTTCTTTACCAGCTCTAGAGATCTGCAGATTTAGACATTTTCGTTCACTTGGCTTCATGGTCTCTCCTTAAGTTCAAAATGGTAAACAAAATCAGCATGCAGTTTTCCTACCTCATTCTCTGCCATGACCCCAACAACTGCATTCACTTCAATGAAACTCAGTGTCCCCCTGGCATTTAACTATTACAGAAACACTAATTTCTGAAACCAAGCAATACATCTCGTTCCGAAAAATAATCACTCAGTGGAACAAAGGGAACTTAAACTTCCACAGAATGAGACAGAGACAGTACCCTTCACTCGGATTCGAGTTATACGGACTAGATAACTTGCTGAACTGTCTCAAGACTGTACTTTTCATAGCAGGAAAATATGAACAGTGTTCTCCATTGCCTAAGCTTGGATCATGATGAAAAGGCATTTGTAATGGGCCAAGAACCAAATAATACTGATGTGTCTCACTTTAGGTTCTAGTTGCTTAAGCTCTTCCATCCTGGGGCTTTTATGACAGACAGGTCCTGGCCAGGTATAGCATCATTTCTAATGTGTAAGGACTGAAACGAGAGAGAGGATCAAGGGTTTGTCCTGTCCCAGTACTTGCCGCCCCTTGTGTGCCATCAAACCCAACCTATGACATACTTCAAACACAAAAGAATCAAGTAAGTTTGGGAAACACGCTATAAACGATCTTCTTCTTGGAGGTTTCCACAAGCACATAAAAGACTCTGGAAAATCCTGAATTAAAGTAAGATGCGTAATTTGTTTGGCTTAAAATAACATTGGCTTTAAAAATAGATTTCTCCAAACAAGATTAACTAGCAAATACTTTTTGCTCAGCATTAATACCTCTCAACATGCCACAGATTACACGTTAGGAAATAGCTTCCTGCATTTGTAAGGCTAAATTAAGCCTAATTCTGAGTTTAGGCTTATCTCTATTTTTCTGGCTCTCGTGTAACTTCATAAAGTCATTTTACACTGTTAATAGTTTGTTGGGGGAGCCCAAACTCTGGGTTCTTTTGAAGTTAATCCTTTGAACTTAGTCGTGCAAACCAGCCTTTGGCATCACTAAATTGCTGGAGGAAAACTGGGGGTTAAGAATGCTGCCTCTAACTGGTGAGTCAGACCACCTGAATGAAATTCCCCTCTCCTCTTCTAGCTATGTGATCTCAGTTTCCCCATCCTTGGGGAGGGGAAATAAAAGAAAAACTGTCAGGGATCTTAGAGAAGAAGCAATGAAATAATCCATATAAGGAGCAGAAAGTACAGATGTTTTCAATCAGGACTGGTTATTATTGTAGCTTTTAGGTGATCCCATTTTGAGAAAGGAAAAGTAGACACTACATGTCTGTATACCTTTTCTAGTCACACTAATTAATTACTGGAGAGGACTTGGTTTTCCAGTGTCTTGTGTCTTGCTACCAATCTTAGAGACCCATTTTGCTTCAGGGGTCAGCTCCTATCAAAGTACATCAAAGTTGGCTGAACTTAATGCCTCCTGGGTTTGGTAATTGTCAGTGTCTCTATCTGGCTGCATCTAAGAGTAAACCCCAGGCCAGCAGAATTCCACTCACCCGAATACCAAGACTGTTATTTCAGAAAAGGTTTCCAAACACTCTAGTCCCCAAATGCCAAATATTTAGCACATGCATTCACACTGCCCTGCTCCTGTGTTGCTCTCTATCCATAACCTGTCCCTGCTGAATAAATATCTCTAATTCTTTAACCTTGGCTCAATCATCTGAGACCTATAAAAGAGCCAACTGCATTTCTTAAAATTGTGGTGGAAATACAAAATAGAGAAAGCTATTGTTCCAGGAGAAATGAATTCAAATTTATTTTTGAAACGATTTTCCAGAATTTTATAGGAATCTATAGTGTTGCCATTTGGTCAAACCCACTTTTTATTTTTCTTTTATGTCTAGGCAAGGAGCAGAAGAGAGAAAACTACTGCTCTGCAGAAATTTTATTTCAAAAATTGAAACCAGACCATCACGAGGTAGCTTGTGGTCTGAATGTATCAATGGACCTAGTCATTTTTCATCAGAGTTGTTCTTAGGTATACTAAACCACAAATATGAATCTCATTATTGTGTCTAGATGGAAATATTTTATGGATGAAAATTTGGTGATTTAATTTGGTTAGTAATGAAACTTCTGTTCAAGGAGAGGGAGTGAGGGAGCCACAAAATACCACCAGTGATTCATCCAAATACCTGAAAGGAAAAAAATCAATATAATATCTGGATCCCTTTGTATTTAATATTGGCCATTTTGTTTGCATTTAAATGGTAGGCTAAATTTGGTTTGACAGAACTGTTGCCAAATTAGCAGCAGGTCACAGCTCATTACAACCAAGAACATTCTAAAACTGGGGTTCGTTGTATCCTAAGTAGAGTCTTTGGTGTTAAGTATACAAAGATGGATGGCTCATATAACTTGCCTTCATGAAACCCAAATCCCTAAATAGTCTAACTATATGTGCAATTCATAACTAAACCAGCCTAACGTAAGTATAAAATAGAATTGAAACATTTCTAGATATCAAAATCTTCCTTAAGTAGTGCTCAGTTCAGAAGAGAGAAAGGAAGATAACTAACTTCCAATAATTGATATTTTAGTTTCACTTGAAGGATAGATTAAGTCTGTCCATTCAAGAGGGGCAAGTGAGCTTTTAAGACATCAAGAACTCTCTCCAAAAAAGAAGTTAGATTCTGCAGCATCTCAGAGGTGCCCAACAGCTTGCTTCCCACCACAGCAGTGGCATCAGGTTCTCATCACATGGAATGATACACTCCCCTTCAGTCTGCTGTTTGAAGATCGGGTAGACAGAGACACCACTGCTCTCAAATACCAACTCCTTTCATTGATTTCCGATGCAAAAGGCAGTGAACGATGATGGACTAAGGGGGACTTGGCTTCATATCCTTACTCCTTAGTGACACCCCAATTTGCACATACGACTTAATAATTGTACACCTCAGTTTCTTCCTCTGCAAAATGAAGATAGAATTTTTACCTTGCAACTTGGAAAGAATTTGAAATAGTGTGTTTAAGATGCTTAGCACAAGCTCTGAAAAAAATACAAACAATGAATAAAACCCAGTATCTTTCATACTTCTATTATCATTGTTTATATACTTCTCCTTGAACTCCCAAGGACTCTTCCATCAGTGCTTGGTTCACCTGGGCCTTTCCTTCTTCAGTTATCCCTCCATGAGCATCTTAGTCAAGAGTAACACTTCCTTCCTTAACTCTCTCACTGAGGCTGAGGCTGGCACTGCTACTACTCTTGTGCATGCATAGTCTCCACATGCGTTTCCACAATGACCTCTGGGTAAAGGACACGGCTCTTTACTCAGTCCCTCCTCCCCAGTGTCCTGCACACTGTGAAGCCCACAGTGAGTAAGAAGCTGTTGTCTCTGAAAAGAATCTCAGCACGCCTTTCTTTGGGCTAAGACCATGCAACATGGTCTCCAGTTTGTAGTGGTACTTGAGAGTAGCATGACCATTTAAACCAGTGATTTGTGGATTGAAAAACAGTTACATTTGAGATTGTTCAGGAGGTAGTTTAAAGCCTTCTTATTATAGGGATCACATTTGTTTTGGCTATTGTTGTATTGTTCATTCTTAACTAGGGGCTTGGCACATGGTAGGTATTTGATAAGGATGGATGGATAGATAGATAGATAGATAGATAGATAGAGTGAGCACAGGAGTCCTCTCAGTTCCTTTCCCGTTTTCTTCTCTCTGGAGACCATTACAACGGACTCAAGTTAAGTATCCATGGAAACTTTTCACATGCATTTTCTTTTTTATTATTTTTATTTTATTTTTGAGATTATAATATAATTATGACATTTCTTCCTCCCCCTTCTTTCCTCCAAGCCTTCCCACATACCCCTCCTTGCTATCCTTGAAACCCATGACC
This sequence comes from Rhynchomys soricoides, assembly GCA_019843965.1. NCBI lineage: Eukaryota > Metazoa > Chordata > Mammalia > Rodentia > Muridae > Rhynchomys > Rhynchomys soricoides. Next base: position 6,907,967 of record JADRCH010000117.1, read on the forward strand.
ACTTTTTCCACTAATCACTATTGCGTGCATACATGGATCTGAACATACATGTATATTCTTAAATATAACCTTTTCAGCCCTTATCATTTTATATATATATATATATATATATATATATATGTTTTAGGGTTAGCCTTTTAGCACTGGACAACCAATTCTCTAGAGGACGACCTCTTTCATTTCCAGTGCATTCCTCAGTTACCTAGAGTTCTTTGTGCAGGGTTTAGGCCTCATGGGCTTTCCCCAGCCACTTTCTCATGTCCGTTGGTGTTATCTTTATTCAGCTCAGACTTGATTAGTCATATTGGTAAGACTTTATGAGTATAGCTTTTGATATCACTAAGAGACACAGATTCGTACCAGCCTCCTCACTCCTCTGGTTCTTACACTCTTTTACCAGTTCTCCATAACATCCCCTGAGCCTTATGGATGGGAGTGTTTTGCAGATAGATCCATTAGGACTGAGCTCCATAACTCTGCATTTTGACTGGCTATGGTTTTCTGTAGTGGTATTCATCTGTTGCAAAGAGAAATTTCTTTGGCCTTATTTTTATTTTTTTTCTAGCTTTACTGAGGTAGAATTGAAAAGCATTGGTGTATAATGTGATGCTTAGAGAGACAGACAGAAATTGTTACCAGTTTCAAGATAATAACCAACATATCTACCACCACACATACTTTGTTTGTATAGGATGAGAATAACAAATATCTACAATCTTAGTAAATTCCAAATATATAATGTAATATCATAGATCCATTTCACCATAATGGTTCCCATAAATAAATATATGCTATGATGATCGTATATGGATGTTTGGGGGTAATCTATGCAGCATAAGCCTACAGTAAGACTTTCTCATAACTGTGTCATTATTTGCCTGCATGTGCACAGTGTGTGGGTACCACTTAGTTACCACCTTTGGACTCAGTGATCCTCTACTGTTGGTTGTAAGCCCTGCTTATTTGTGATTTTGATTTTATAATCTGATTTCTGACTGCATATGGAAAGCACTGTGAGGCTGGGCCAAGTGTTTTCCATTAAGAGAATAGTTTTGAAAGACTAAACCACAGACAGTCTGTTCTGAAGAAATCGCTGGCCCGGTATCATGGACAACCGTCCCAGCAGCAGCGCTCAGCCTCAGAGAAGCCTTGGCCAAGTTCTGACCTCCCAGAAAAGAGCTCCACCCATCTCATTCACTCCCTTGCTCCTGCTACTGAATTTAGACCAAGGCAAAGGGAATCCTGGGTCTGAATCCACAGCCTTTTCATTCTCCTAAGGATTTCAGAATGTCTGTGATATCAGACTAATTGAAACACTGAGGACTGTAGGCTTCCACGGAGAAAGCCACAGTGGGAACTAGAAAGTTGGTTCAGTAAGTAAAGGTGCTTACAAAGTCAGCCTGATGACCTGAGTTCAGATGCCTAGGATCCACGTAAATAGCCAGATGGAATCACAAAAATATGTAATCCCAACACTCCTACAGCAGGAAGAGAAGCAGAGACAGAATCACCTAGACATTCATGGACCCGCTAGTAAACTATGCTCAGTGCAACAGAGAAGCAAAAGAGACCTGGCCTCCAACAAGGTGGAAGATAACAATTGGCTCCCAGAAGTTGGCCTCTGCCCACTACCTGTGCACACATGCATGCACACAGACCCACAAGCACAATTAAATAAAACTTAAGAGAAAAAAGGGAAGGAGGGGGAAGAGAAAGTGGAGGAAAGAGAAAAAAAGCAATGAGCTTAAGGAAAAATGAATAGGTCTGGGGAGAAGGAAGAACTTCTCAACATTACCTTAAGAATTTATTTTGGGTCACAAAGTAGCAGCCTGCTAACCACCTTCTCCAAACAAGACAAAGCAATCATGCCTACTAGAATGTAAGATCTAATTTCTATTAAGTGTCGGAGTGCTAAGAAAATGTTTTGCATAAATTATCTCATTTCTTCTCATGTGCATCTGGTACTGATGTTGTCATTATACACATATTAACATAGAGGCCCACACAAGCAATATTTGACATCCACTGCCATAGTGACAAGGTGGAATTATGTGGAATTGCTGCCACCCACTGTGTTTATTTAAAGATGATTTGCAACTCACTGTGGTTCATACTAATAGGAAGAACAGAGTCAAGCTATAACAAGTATTTGACTGCCTCTAGAGCAGATGGTCCCAAATATCACATAGTCTCTTCTAGGACATTTATCTATTTTAGCATTTATGATTCTTCCCAGTAAAGATCTGTTTCTATGGCTGTCTCTTTGAATGACCTGTGACCTCATTAGTACAAACACAGAGCTGTCCATTATTGGTCTCTGAAATTCTCTACTAGCCTAAGTCTATCCCAAGGCCTATAATCACATCATTTAACTCATCTCTAATGGAAAGAAAAAGAGCAAATCACTTTTAAGTGACAAGTCTCTGGCACAATTGGCAGTCCAACTGTTATGCTACTGGACACCAAATAAGGGTCCATGATCCTATCTCAAGCTGATAATGACTTACCAGTGCTGAAATTCAGAACCTCATGGCTCAGAAGGGTCTTTGGCTTGTCAGTTTAAGTTTTGTCTGTATTTGTTTTCACCCAGAGTGTCCTGGACTCCCTCAATTGAGGGGATCAGATGTCCTTGGAAAACAAATCTACACTTAAGACTGTTTCCTGGCTCCTGGTTCTTCCTGACACACTCCAAGAAGGAATTTATGGATGTTGGGAGGGACAAGGAGTGAGGAATTTGTAGACCATTTTAGAAGCCTGTGTTAGCAGCCCCATGCTTGACTGACCTAGCACAATAAAATTTTTTTCCCTGTAAGTCAGAAGAAAATTTTGCCATAATACCTTAGAGTTGCCAAAAGGATGTGGAAACAAGTTCATCTGCATTTTAAAAAATGGAATCATTGTTGTCTATCCAAGTCCAGGATATTCCATGTATGTACCTAAGTCAAAAACATAAACACATTCCATGAGCTACTAATCACCATATCACAAGTGACTAACTTAGAAGTGTGTTTCTAACCACATAAGGCTATCCAGATAAAGTGAATACATGTCTAAAACTGAAATCATGTACTGCTTATTCTCCAGCTATGACCAGTCAAAGAATAACTCCTTTATCTCATAATAGTCTCCAGCCTATGGAGAGATGACTAAAGATAACCTTTAGTATATCCCACACTTCTTATAGCTGCTGAAGTGTGCAACTTTGTCACCAATCCAGTCATCCATAAAGAACATATACAACAACACACTTGTTCTCTTGGGTACATGAAGACAGCCCCACATCTCCTTCTGTGGGATTAATATATGGTAATACTGATACACTCCATGTTGGCTTCCAAAGCTGTGAGTGAAGGAGCACAAGTCATCAGCTTCTTGTGACACATTCTCCAGGCCCTTTATTTCTAGTCACTTCCCATAAATATGAGTCCAGGGCACTGGAGAGATGACTCTGTGGTTAAGAGCATTTGCTGCACTTCCAGAGGACACAGGTGTGATTCCCAGCACCTACATGTCAGCTCACAACCATCTAGAACTTGAGTTCTAGGGGATATGATTTACTCTTCTGGCCTCCACAGGCAGCAGGCATGACATGTGGTACACAGATATACACACAGACAGCAAGCATGCATGTGATATACATACAGGTGCACATTAGGCAAAAACATTCACACATAAAATAACCTTTTTTTCAACGAAAACCATTTGTCTGTACTTTTTATGGTCATTGTATATTAAATTGTTCATCCTGAAATTATAAAAGCACAAGCTATCTGAACTTGACTGCTCTAGTGTAACCTCAGTCTCTCAAACTGCAATCTCAACTAATTTCCCCAAAGTCTGCCCTCAGAAGAGACATAACCCAGTCAGTTATCTGCATGCAGCAGAATAGTTTGTATTGCTGACGTCATTATTTCTCTCCAGTTCTATCCTCTCTAGAGTACTCATTTCTATTTCTAGCAAACTGATCTTCACAAGGCTTAGATTCTCATACACCAGTGATTTCTACAGCTTCTCTGATTCAGGTCCAAGTGACCACTGAATTTGGGACTGGACTCAACTAAGGTCAAGTTTTGGCTTAAGCAAAAAGTGCTATTGGCATAAACTCTTGCTAGGCTGTGATCCCTAAAGTGCAACACACTGTCATGTCCTGTTGATGGAGTGCCACAAAGTTCTGATACTCCAGTACAGACCTCTAATTCTTAATTCCCCCTGGTGTGTGTGTGTGTGTGTGTGTGTGTGTGTGTGTACACGCACATGTGCATACACTCATGTGCATGAGCATTATTTGTGTGGGTGGTGATGGTGGTGGTGGTGTAGAAGTCAGAAGTCAACCTTAAATGTCTTTCCTCCAGAGCTATCAACCTTGTTGTTTGGGTTTGGAGTTCTGTTTTTTGGCAGAGGAAGAATGGGCCTCTCACTTGGTCTGGAACTTGCACATTATACAGAAGCCTCAGAGATCTACTAGCATGTGGTCCTATGCCCACCTTTTTACATAGAATTCAAGGGACCAAACTCAAATCCTTGTGCTTTCATGATAAGCACTTTACTGACTGAGCCACCTTTGAAATTTTTTCTGACCCTTACTTTATAAACAAGGCCAGGGTCGTGGATTAAATGATAAATACCTTGCTCAAGTTGCAAAGCCAGAAAGGGCTTAGATATTCCACAACACAGAAGATGTGGATGATTTTTCCCAAAGCACCATTCCCAATCCTCAGACATCATGAGCTGATGTGAAAGCTAACCTTCAAAAATATCATTTCTCCCCCCATGGACCTCTTAACTACACTGTGAAATAGCTTCTCTCGCCCCACATTATCCCTAAGTCTTCCTTTGGGGTCTCAACCAACAGCTCAGGTGTATGTCTTAATGAGAGAAGACCATAGGTAACCTTTTGTCAAGTATTTATTACTCTCATTTGTATGTAAGCCTTTATTTTGTAAGTGTTAAAATGAGCCAGAATTTAGCTAGGCACTCATGTTTTCACTCAGCAATTTCTCAAGCACCTTTGACAGCTCCTCTCTCCTATCTGAATGTCTGTGCATGTGAATGGCAACGAGATTGATGAATAGGTCAGCTCAGCAGTCAAAAGAATTTCAAGGTACCCTGTCTCATCTAAGCCTCCTCACTATTTATGTCACCTCCTAAATTGCTTCCTTCCTAATAAGCCATGGTCTGCTATCCTTTGGACAATTCCTTTGATTTTCAAAGCAGTTGACTCTATACTTATAAAAACAAATCATCTGCATTTTTGTTTTTCTTTGTTCCCTAAGTACCAAAAGGATTGTTCTAGTTTCTCCTTACTTCTATTGTTAAGTCCCAACAGAGTCCGTGCTTGGTCTTATATTTATTTCTACCACACACAGAACTTTGGTTTCTAGAGAACATTTAGTATAAATTCTGACAGTACCAGTCAATCTGAGAAGACACTAGAAACTCATGGACAACTCTTAACTTGGATAACTAATTCAGAAGTGTTCTGTCAAGTTGCTTTTAAGCTTAGACTGTGGAGTGTTCTGGATAGATAAATCAAGGAGCAGGGAATCTGAGTACAAAGAATGGATGCTGCGCAAGAGCCTCGTGACTAGAAAGGAGCAGTGTAGGACCTAAAACCTCATTTTCCCCTGAGTTCTTTACTTTCCCCTCTGTCTCCCTCAGAGAAACAGCAGCAAGAGTCAGTAATTACAGTCAGGAGTCATTGAACTTCTCCTGAGGCTACACTTCACAGCACCATAAAAATTCCCTCAGAAGGTGTGGCTAGTAAACACTGAGGGACAATGAATGATCTCATCATATCAGCCTTTTACCCCTGCCATTGGCCAGGATTTTCACCGTGAAAAGTGAAATAAGGAGGAAAATTAAGTAATTTACCCAAGTGCCCAGAGCCGAAGCAGTATAAAGACCCCTGCCCATCTTTTCCTAATGTTTTGCCATGTCTTTGTCTCCTTACATTCTCTATTGTCTCCTTACATTTCCAAAAGTAGAATAATGAGTAATGTCATTTTTTCAAACTTGCAAGATTCTTCTAGAGACCATTTTATGTTCTTACTACTGTATATAATAAAGGAATATCAAGAAAGCTTCAGACACAGGGGGCAAGAAGGCAAAAATTACTTTGAATTGTAGCCACGCCACAGTATACATCAGTGACTGAGTCTAATAACTATTGTTTTCCTTTATTTATAGATCCTTCTTCCAAGAAGATTGGGGACATCCAACTGTATTCTTTAAAATACATCTAAATACCAAATTCTACTGGGAGTTCAGACACCCTACAGATCTAAAGACACCTAGCCAATCCAACCTCCACCATGGGGGCCATGACCTGGCTGTTGCCAGGCATCTTTCTAGCTTTGTTTGCTGTCACACCAGAAGGTGGGGTCCTCAAGAAAGTCATCAGGCACAAGCGAGAGAGTGGGCTGAATATGACCCTGCCAGAGGAGAATCAGCCAGTGGTATTCAACCATGTCTACAACATCAAGTTGCCCATGGGTTCTCAGTGCTCAGTGGATCTGGAGTCAGCGAGTGGGGAGAAAGACCTGACCCCCACGCCAGAGTCCAGTGGAAGCTTCCAGGAACATACTGTGGATGGGGAAAACCAGATTGTGTTCACACACCGCATCAACATCCCCCGCCGGGCCTGTGGCTGTGCTGCAGCTCCAGATGTGAAGGAGCTCCTGAGCAGGCTGGAGGAGCTGGAGTTGTTGGTATCTTCTCTAAGAGAGCAGTGTACCATGGGTACAGGCTGTTGCCTCCAACCTGCTGAAGGTAGGAGTCCCAGAAGGCAATAGAATAGCATTTGTTGCCCCTGTCTCTGCACAAATGAGAACATGATGGTGAGCATAAAAGGATCCGTGAATGATTTTTAAAGCTGGTTTCCTGGGAAACCAGACCAACAAGGTAATCATTTTAAAAAGAGACAGAGTGGAAGATTTGAAGGTCAAGTAAAGGTAGAGATTGCAGCCATTTCTCTTCTGTTCCTGGAAGAGTCATGCAAATAATGTTCTTACACTAATTTTCTAGCATTTGAAAAGTCTGATTCATAAAGCTCTATTTCACTTAATTATATCTGTTAGTTATTGGTCTGAAGAGTTAGCTTAGCAGTGAAGAGCACTTGCTCTCCCAGAGAATACAGATTCCATCACCTACATGGATACTCACAACATCTGTAATTCCTCTCCCAGGGGATCAATACCTTCTTTGAACCTCAGCATACACCAGCCACGCATGTGATACATACATACAAGCAAAGAACTCATACCTACAAAATAATAAAATAAGTAAATCTAAATGTTTTAAGATTTATTTATTTTTTATTTTTGTATATATATGTTTGTGTGTGAGTGTGTACACATATGTGTAGGTACGCAGTCATACACTCTTATAAACGTGCACTAAGGGCAGAAGAAGGCCTGGACATCATCTGTGGCTATCTGTAAATTCCTTTGAAGCAGCATCCTCCTTGAACCTGGGGCTCACATTTTCTCAGCTAAGCTAGAAACCAGCAAGCCCCAGTGCTCTCCCTGTCTCTACTCACGTGGAAGATTAAAATACAGGCATACAGTCATAGGAGCTGGGATTTGAACTCTGCTCCTCATGAGTATGCAGCAAGCACCCTTAGCTGCTGAGCCCTCATCTCTCTGGTCCCTACTTTAATTTTATCTTGGCCAAACATGTTTGGCTCTGAAATATAATTCATAGTTACCCTAAAACAACTGAGAATAATACAGGGTTCCTTCTCCCAAAGGCATCTCTCAAAGATACTGCTGTGTAGCCCTATCAGCTCACTGTACAAATAGGAAAATAAAGGCCCAGAGGGGAGTAATGTTCTCAGGGTCCTGCTGAGTTAGGTGTTAACACCGTCTTCCACAGTCCTGTGGTCTTACAAAGGCACATTTCTGCCTGGGTGGTACTGAGTCTGTGGGATCAGGAAGAGAGTATTCTAACGTGAGAGAACACAGTGTGATAATGGGAAGGTGGTCGGGTCCAGTCGGTCCGTACAGCCACCATATGTACCAGACACAGTAAACTGTCTTGTATGATCCTCCCCAAAACACTTTAAGGTAAGGTTTAACATTTCTCGGTAAATCTAAAAACGGAGGTTTTAAAAGTGGACCCAACATCACTGGATGATTCAATGATAAAGAAGGACATACATAGACTTTGGGTGTGCCTGGGTACTTCACTCTCTCTGGAAGACACCCTGGACCCTTGTAAATCTATTCCGGGAATCCTGCTGCTTAGGAGTTCCTTATCTCCACCTCCTGAGTTCCAAAGAACTGCAGAAACATTTACTTCAAATCAGAAATGAGTATCTGTTTCTACCACTTAGGAAATACTATCAGAGAGGGCATTGGGAATGACTTCAAGAGTGGACCTGACCACCGCATGAAGGGAGTACTATGGGACTTTAGGCTTCTAAGACAATTTCCAAAAGTTTATCTTTATTAATAAGTCAATTTATTTTCTCCCTGTCAACTCCCTTGTGGAAACATGGAGGTGAGAAGACATGGTGGTTTAATGTTAGTGTGGCTTGAATGCGACTGAATTCCATCTGATTTTCTCCACTAAACCTCTGCTCTCCCCTACCAGTTGATGCCTAAATATACAGAGCTGTATTTGAGCCAGGGCTTTTTCATGTGACTACCAAAACCTGCTCTGATGAACTCAGCTAAATACTTGTTATCTCCACTGCAGGCCGTCTGGACTCCAAGCCTTTCTGCAGCGGCCGGGGCAACTTCAGTGCTGAAGGCTGTGGCTGTGTCTGTGAACCAGGCTGGAAAGGCCCTAACTGCTCTGAGCCCGATTGTCCTGGGAACTGTAATCTCAGAGGCCAGTGTCTTGATGGACAATGTATCTGTGACGAGGGTTTCACTGGGGAAGACTGCAGCCAGCTGGCCTGTCCCAATGACTGCAATGACCAGGGCAGGTGTGTGAACGGGGTCTGTGTGTGCTTCGAAGGCTATGCCGGCCTTGACTGTGGCCTGGAAGTCTGCCCAGTGCCCTGCAGCGAGGAACACGGGATGTGTGTGGATGGCAGGTGTGTGTGCAAAGATGGCTTTGCTGGTGAGGATTGCAACGAGCCCCTTTGCTTCAACAACTGCTACAACCGTGGGCGGTGTGTGGAGAACGAGTGTGTCTGCGATGAGGGCTTCACTGGCGAGGACTGCAGTGAGCTCATTTGCCCCAATGACTGCTTCGACCGCGGCCGCTGTATCAATGGCACCTGCTACTGTGAGGAAGGTTTCACGGGCGAAGACTGTGGTGAGCTCACCTGCCCCAACAACTGTCAAGGCCATGGCCAGTGTGAGGAGGGACAGTGTGTTTGCAACGAGGGCTTTGCAGGGGCAGACTGCAGTGAAAAGCGTTGTCCCGCCGATTGTCACCACCGTGGCCGCTGCCTCAACGGGCAGTGTGAGTGTGATGATGGATTCACTGGGACTGACTGTGGGGATCTCCAGTGTCCCAATGGCTGCAGTGGGCATGGCCGCTGTGTCAATGGGCAGTGCGTGTGTGACGAGGGCTACACAGGAGAAGACTGCAGCCAGCGGCGATGCCCCAATGACTGCCACAACCGGGGTCTCTGCGTACAGGGCAAATGCATATGTGAGCAAGGTTTCAAGGGATTTGACTGTAGTGAGATGAGCTGCCCCAATGACTGCCACCAGCATGGCCGCTGTGTGAATGGCATGTGCATCTGTGATGATGACTACACCGGAGAAGACTGCAGAGACCGGCGCTGTCCCCGGGACTGCAGCCAGCGAGGGCGCTGTGTGAATGGACAGTGCATTTGTGAGGATGGCTTCACTGGCCCTGACTGTGCTGAGCTCGCCTGCCCCAGTGACTGCCACGGCCATGGCCGCTGTGTGAATGGCCAATGCATCTGCCATGAGGGCTTCACTGGCAAAGACTGCAAAGAGCAAAGGTGCCCCAGCGACTGCCATGGCCAAGGCCGCTGTGAGGACGGCCAGTGTATCTGCCATGAAGGCTTCACAGGCCTGGACTGTGGGCAGCGCTCCTGTCCCAATGACTGCAGCAACCAGGGACAATGTGTGTCAGGCCGCTGCATCTGCAATGAAGGCTACACAGGGGTAGACTGCTCTGAAGGTGAGTATCAGCAAGCTGGCATGCAAATGGTCCTGATGGTGTACATACCCAATGCCTATCGGAGAATGATATTTGGATTTATCAACATACCAATTCTTTTAATGTGTCCTGTTAGTATATTCCTGTTAAACACACACCCTATGAGGGGGTGATGCTCAGTCTCTTGGCACTGGGCAACTTAGATTCAAAGGCTCAGAGAAATGATACTGTTGTCCAAAAGACTCAGAACTGATACTTAAATATTATCTACCTCAACTCTATTGAATCAGTCATTCATGATCCATTACTAAGTATCAGCTTCCTTTCCTTCTCTACTCTGGCTTTGAAACAACAGCAAACAAAGTTCTTCCATTTGAATGGGAGTGATAATTCAACTGGGCTGAGTAGACATTCTATTAAATAAAATGAACTTATTAATGCAGTCAACTAAAGAATAGTTTCTGGTTCCCTGGGAAATAAACCTGTCCCTTAAGTTCGCTTTTGGTGCTAGCTTTATCCAAGGACTGTGAGCATCTCCCAGAAGAACACTGTTTCCAGTAGTTATCATAAGCAGAGGCATATAGTATATGTTCAAGAAACACTGATTAAATAAAAGCTCCGCAAAGAGCAAAAATACTCAAGTTCAGTGACCATCTTCTCTTTATGTTTCTCACCCTCATATCATGATAAAGAACATCTTCCAAAGGTAGGCAGGAACAAATGAATAGTCCCAGTGTTTAGCATGCCTCAACTGTGCAAGCTGAGCACAAAGAGGTGTGGATTCTAAACCTGATGTAGGCAATCACAAGAAAACCTCTTGCCCTCAATCACATCTAAGGAACAAAAGAGTCTGGTTAGACAAACCCTGTAGGACTAGCTCACAGGGATCCAAGCTGAGAGAACACTTTTCTGTACCCTGGTATAACTCTGAGCTGGGACCCAGAAAGTGGAAAAGGGTCACATACAGTGTTGAAAGCAACACTATGGGCCAAGGACTTCAACGTTGAAGCCATTGGACTAATGGATTACAAAGCTACTTCTGGTGGTAAAGGTCTCTAAACCCAGGTCTTACAGAGACTGAGGCAAGAAGATCAAGTTCAATGCCTGCCTAAACCACAGGGAACATTCAAGATCAGCCAGGCCAGATGATCAAAATAGATCGTACGGTATTTGGTATTCGTAGAGAATTAATGAAAATATTTTAAGGTAAAAAGAAAACGAGGAGGGGAATTTTATTATAGGGAAAGTGACAGACCTCTTTTAAATACCTTTTAGGCTTATTTATTTCACTTTATGTATATTAGGGTCTACTTTGAATGTACGTATATGAACCACCTGTGAGCCTATACATGCAGATGTTAAAAGAGGGTATCAGAGTCCCTGGAACCGGAGTTATGGGTGGTTGTGAGTCACCATTTGGATACTGGGAATGGAACTCTGGTTCTCTGCAAGAGCAAAAGTGCTCTTAACTACTGCATAATCAATCTCTCTAGCCCCTTGACTGGCAGAACTTATACCTAGTATGCACAGGACCCTAGGTTCAAACATCAGAAAAAAAGAAAAGATAAATCACAGTAGGTCTCTGGCTGAATCTAGAAAGTTGGGAACAATGTGTTTTAAGAACAGACAACTTCAGATTTCTAATGCAAATAGCAGAAGAGGCTTGCCAAGGGAGTTAGGCCTATAGAGGGTACTATAGGTACACTCTTGACCTGCAATATTCTTTCTTATTTCTCTCAGTGTCCCCTCCCAAAGACCTTATTGTGACAGAAGTAACAGAAGAGACTGTAAATCTGGCATGGGACAATGAGATGCGGGTCACTGAGTACCTCATTGTGTACACACCCACCCATGCTGATGGCCTGGAGATGCAGTTCCGTGTGCCTGGAGACCAGACATCCACCACCATCCAGGAGCTGGAGCCAGGAGTAGAGTACTTCATTCGTGTGTTCGCCATCTTGGAGAACAAGAGGAGCATCCCTGTCAGTGCGAGGGTTGCCACCTGTGAGTAGGCAGAGGACTCTGTGGAGACTCACCTAGCCTTGGTCCAGCTGTGTAGCACTATGCACACTTTAAGTGCCTAATATATACTGACACGCTACACTCAATGAGACAGAAGCAGTTGTTAACCTCGTGTGTAGATGGGGAAACTGAGACCAGATAGTTCTTCATCTCTTCTCAGTCCCCACAGCTACCAAAGATGGAGTTGGGCTTTGACCTGGGAAGTCTTAGGTGATTAGATCTTAACCATCTTACCACCATTGTATGGAGTTCTAGTCTATTGAATTCACTGTCTGTTTCAGGTTGTTTCTTTAAGAGTCAGTATAATTAATTACCTTCATGCCTGAAAAGCAAGCTGTGGCTAGAAACCGGCCCTTTCTTGCTTAACAACATTAATAACAATATTGGCCTCTCCTTACTGAGTGTGCACTGCATGCCAAGAGCTAGGCCAGCAGACTTCACGGAATGTATCACTCAGTCCTTGGTGGATTCCCAAGGGCCGACACAGTTCCCACCTTCTCCCAGGAAAAGAAACAATCTCAGGGCTTTGTGTAAACCTTTACCAAAGTAACAGTGTTATCGGTGGTGGATTCCATGCTGATCCAGGTCCTTCTGATTCCAAATCCTTTACCTGCTTTGCTAGTTCAACCATATGAAATTGTAAATAAGCAGTCATATGATTGGTCATAATAGGGGCTTTCACATTTTCTCACAGTAGACCGCATGCCAGAAGAGCCTTTAAGTACATCCCAGATTTAGTCACTAGCCTCAAAGAGTGCTGTCCATCACAGGTTTAGTGTATCCCCAGCTATGTGGCTACCCAGGATCTTGCCCTTCCTTACATCCTATTTGTGCTATTCTTCACAGACTTGCCTGCACCTGAAGGCCTAAAATTCAAGTCTATCAAGGAGACATCTGTGGAAGTAGAGTGGGATCCTCTAGATATTGCTTTCGAAACGTGGGAGATCATTTTCCGAAATATGGTAAGGAGCTCCCTGGAGGAGAAATCCTTGACATTGGGATTCACAAGGTGGTCAAAAGTCCCTGCAGCTTCTTATGTCACTTGGTTTTATTATCTTGGGGTAGAAGACTGGCCACTATCACTTTGAATGATCACTTACATATTTAAGTGATGTTGATTTATTTCCTGCTGTTAATAAGTGGGAAAGTATAGCATTTAGGGATGACAGTCCAGACAAATGCAAATTGAATCATAGATACCAAGTTGCAAATCTCTATTTAGGGTAACCAAAACAGTATTTCCTGACACATCTCAAATATGAGTAGATCTCCTCAGGACCCAAAGATGAGGTAAATCAATTTTCTGGTTGTAACCCAGGCCCTGTTCCCAATTTTCTGGGAGACCATGGGACAATTCAGACTCCTCTGATGTCAACTGCTGACTTACAGAAGGAAGGGTTGAGTTGTGGCTCTCACATTACGCCATTTGACAGGGACAGGGTAACTGTAGGTGTCTACAGGAGGTACAAATGAACTCAAGAAGCAGCTTTCTGTACTCTCAGCATCTAACCTCCTAATCTGCTGTGCTATGTAGGAGGTACCTAATGAATAAATTAAACAAGAAGCATAAACAAATGAAGCATAAAGATGCATGGCTGTCCCTGCCTCGGAATCTTAGCCCTGTGCTTCCATCTTGCAGAACAAAGAAGATGAGGGAGAGATCACAAAAAGCTTGAGGAGGCCAGAGACCTCCTACCGCCAAACCGGCCTTGCTCCTGGCCAAGAGTATGAAATATCTCTGCACATTGTAAAAAACAACACTCGAGGTCCTGGCTTGAAGAAAGTGACCACAACCCGTGAGTACCAGTCAAGACCTATGACAGAGCTGATTGTGTCTCTTTGTGCCTTCTGGCTTATAGCATGCCCTCTGACACAGCATCTGCATCAGTGAGATTTTGCTTACTAATACAAACTCCATATGGAGCACCTTAAGTGATAATTCTGCAGTTTTGTGATTTGGACTTGGGTTCAGCTGTGTGATGCTTGTCCTTGACTGGGATCACTTGTGCTCTTTGCGAACTGAGACTGCTTGGCCTAGAATGGCCATAGTCAAGAGAGTCACCTATAACCTATGTACTCTGGAAACTGAGACAGGAGTGTTAGCATGAGGCAAGGCCATCCTAAACACCATGGTGAATTCTAGGATAATATAAGTGATGGAAGGGGACATTGTCTCAATAAAACAAAAGCGAAGCATAACAGGAAAGCACTTTTCTATCTGTGGGCCTCATCATAGATGCATACCCTCTCTGAAGTTCCTCAAAGGTACATTCTCAGGACTGTAAATGCACACAAAGTAATCATGGAGACGTTCACAAGTCATCTACTACATCAGCTCACTTAAGATTAACACCAAGTCTCCCATGACAGAGCCGAGGTGTATATGGATGGTACTGTTTAAAAAGACTAGTGAGTAAGCCTTGGAGAAGCTGAGTCACTTCAACATAATATACGTAATATACACCATGGTCATAACTCTAAGCACAGCTGAGGAATGGAGAAAGGAGGATCCCCAAGGCTTGCTGGCCAGGTCAAAGCTAGCCAGAGACCCTGGCTCTAGGAGTAAGGTGGACAGTCTGAGGAATGATGCCTAAGGTTGACCTCTGGCCTACAAATATATTCACACATATATATACACTCACATACAATCTTTCACACACATACACACACACCTACATCCAAACACACACTTACATACATACACACATAAACATCTATACTCACATATAAACACATGCTCACATACACACTTACACACACGGTCACAGTCACACATACTCACAAATAAACACAACTTTTGAAAATACACACACACTCATACACAGTCTCACACTTTCAAACATACACACACACACACACACACACACACACACACATAACATTTCCTTGGCACTAATGTCCTTAGAAATTCTAGGGGTAGAGTAGGATTTAATAAACTAGAGACTTCTGTTAGATACAACTGAATTTAGAATTATTCTAACAGAAAACAACTTTACAAAAACAAGATACAGGAGACACAGAGAAAGTGATCCTGCTTTGGCATTTATTTTTGTCAAGAGAACAGACGTGCTAGCTCTTTAAGAAATCAACTCTTGTTGGCAGGGGGTTGCTGGAAAAGCTAAATCTGTTGACACATGACAAGAAGGAACATCTTGCACTTAGATGCTTGCACATTTTGTATAGCTCAGGGCCACTAGATAGGACTGTCTCCTTCATAAGCAAAAGTTTTCCATCATCCTGACAACAGTTCTCTGTGGTAGGTATGAGGCAGGTACTGACAGGAAAAAAATCATTAGATCACCAGTAAGGCAGAGAAAAGATCAAGGAAATGCTTATCCACTGAAGGGAAAATACATAGAAGAGACAAATGACATTTTGCTTACCTGCCTTTTGCTCTTTAATCCAAATTATTTGAGGCTTGGCTGCTTTGTATCCTGCTTATTAAGGGACAAACACCCAGCCTTTGAAGTTCCGGAATGTGTAAATACCAACACTGATGGACATGTACTTTGCTGTTCCTTTTGTGACTATCTCTGAGAATTTTTGCAGAATCAAAGGACCTTAACTTTTTGGTGCAAAACATGTTTGATTCCTTCTCTCTGGCACCTCATCAAGGTTTATTGTGATCATTCTGGACACATACTGATAAGATCCATCGTCCTATGTGGTGGTCCTGAGGTTAAATTCCTTTTTTGCCATTCTCCATCATTTTGGAACATCCCACTTCTTTAAGCCTTAGATCCAACGTTTGGAATAATGGGTTCATAGCATCTTTCTCATCAAGTAGTCTTAAGCACGAGGAACAGACGGCAGAACACCATGGGATGTGGTGAGCAGAATAATATCAGTCTTCACTATTCAATTAACCCAAAGTTGGGGTTATCAGTATCCCTAGTCACACCCCAACCTCCTTAGCAGTTTAAGTGGCTTTGGGGCTGACAGCTCTGAGAATGTAAGTCAGTGTCACTGTCTAGGTAATATACATAACCACTTAGACTTCAAAAATGGACCACGGAGAACTCTCACAATCTATCAAAAAATTGGTCCTTTTCCCATACTCTACATGAATCCCATCTACTTCTGCTCAAAAGCACTTATTGGAGGGATGCTGAAAGCATAGACTAAACTGCTTTTTAAAGATAAAACACACATTAAATGCCCAGGGTGACTTGAGAATCGTTAAAGCCAAACATCCATTTTATGAATGAATGAATGAATGAATGACCCAGTCTAAATGTAACCTGTAAGAGTCCATGATTCACAAAAAAAAAAAAAAAAAAAAAAAAAGACACCCCAGACTCAAATAGTATGCAAAGCAAAGAGTGTTTTATTCTGTAGAAGTTCAGCATGCTGGGCTCCCTCATTACCAAAATGAAGAGACAAGAGACAACCAAGTGAGCTTGCAGGCTGGATTTAAAGCATACTGACATTGGGGGAGATTATCTTACTCTGTCTCTGGGCATTCTGGAACCATTATGGAGTGTGAAGGCTGGAACCTGTTTCGTTTTGTTTTGTTTATGGTTTTTGCTTTTTTTCTCCTTCCTCTTAATGATTGACTTGCCTGGGCTTGCCTGAACTTGCCCAGTTCTTAGGCCACAGTCAATTTAACTGCGGATTTGAAGTCTGCCATGGAATCAGGCTAGCCTTCTCAACCAAACTGTAAAACCATCTGTGACAAGATAGTGAGACAAATGTTCCTCTATAGAACTCTCTCAGGGCAGCAGCAGCTATAGGGAGGATGTGTGTACCTGGTTGACATGAAAGGCTTAGAGGACAAGGGAAATCTCAGTCAATGAAGCAAGGGAAGAGCCTTATAGAGACCAGGAGGTGAGGACGCATGAAATCCAGGTGTATGGGGCAGGAAGTGAGTTTAACAGGACGACACAAGAACCCCCGGAATGAGGTCAAAACAGCCAGTGCTTGAAACAGAAATGACTCTTTCTGTAGTTCTTTTTGTCAACAATGACTTTGAGGCTGGCAAGGTGGCTCAGCTAGGGTAAGGGAGTTGGGTGTCAAGCCTAACAATCACCAGGTCCCTCATGGTAGAAGGGAAGAACCATCCCCAGAAGAAGTTTTCCTCTAAATTTCACATGTGGGTTATGCATGGACATGCAACACACACACACACACACACACACACACACATAGGGAGAGAGAGAGAGAGAGAGAGGGGACAGAGACATACTTACACAGACACACAGAAATACACATACAAAGAGACATGTACACACA
>JADRCH010000117.1:6925406-7000376 GCA_019843965.1 Rhynchomys soricoides
TCTCTCTCTCTCTCACACACACACACACATATACACACACACACACACACACACACACACACACACACACCAGCAAAGGAAAGGCTTTCATCATGTATCTGTTGTGTGCCAGGCTCTATTCTAGATGCTTTACAAGCTCTCTCTGTTTTACTATTGGAAAAATGAGGGCAAATGCCCTCCAGGTAGATTCACAGTTCCTCCTTTTAGCTTGCCAGACAGAAACTGAGGCTCCCAAGGGCAAAAGAAAGTAAGGGGTCATTATGAATCAAATGTCCACTGTGGTCTGCTGCAAAGCCCCCACTATGCTTAGCCCCTTCTGCTGGCCTTGACCCTTTGCTGTTCCATTTGTTGGTCACAGGCCTGGATGCCCCCAGTCATATTGAGGTGAAAGATGTCACAGACACCACCGCACTGATAACTTGGTTCAAGCCCTTAGCTGAAATTGATAGCATTGAGCTCTCCTATGGCATCAAGGATGTGCCTGGAGACCGTACCACCATTGACCTCACACATGAAGACAACCAGTACTCCATCGGGAATCTGCGACCTGACACAGAGTATGAGGTGTCCCTCATCTCCCGCAGAGTGGACATGGCAAGCAACCCTGCCAAGGAGACCTTCATCACAGGTGAGGCGTGCTCTGATGTCAGATGAGGATAAGACAGGGTACCAATTCTGCTCCACTCTATCCGTGAGTCCTCCAGGCTCATGTAACACTAAAGATTCTCATGGGCCTTTCCATCTCTGTGCATTCATTTTAGACAGTAATTGGTGACTTTTTCAAAGAAAAAGGTCTAAATAATCTTCCAAAATATACCCAGGCATACACATACATGTGCGCATATGTGCATGCATGAGAAAGAAATGGGGGAAAGAGGAAGAGAAGAGAAAAGAAAAATAGGAAGGGCTGGTCTGATATTCTCAGACAAAATTTCTGGTTAAAATTTAATGGCTCAATAGGTAAAGGCATTTATTTGCCTGACACCTTAGCAAATGACATTACCTCAAAGATGTCCAAATATCACTTATCGGTCTCATACACACTTTATAGGAGTTTGGTAAGCACCAGGTGATCAGCACTAAGTTATTAAAAATACATTGATTCAACAGAACAGTTTCCATATCCACAGTCTTATTTGGGGGCTTTGTATTGTTCTTCAGACACAGAAAATGGAATAAATGCAGCCAATTGAAATGGCACCTATCAGTCTCAAGAAAGGAGCCAGGCCTGTGCTCTTTAACTTTGTGTATCAGTTACCAAGACAGGGGCTTCCGGAGAATTCTGACATTTCTGTCCACTGGCAGGTGCCTTTTGAATCTCGGATTGAAATGTCGAGTTCTCCTACTCTCAAACCCAGCACAAGGCCAATCTTCACTTTTCCTCCTAAACAGGACTGGATGCTCCCAGGAATCTCCGCCGTGTCTCACAGACAGACAACAGCATCACCTTGGAGTGGAGGAATGTCAAGGCAGACATTGACAGTTACAGGATTAAATACGCACCTATCTCTGGAGGTGACCATGCTGAGATAGATGTTCCAAAGAGCCAGCAAGCCACAACCAAAACTACACTCACAGGTGAGGCATGGCCCAATAGTGCTGTGCTGCAGGGGCCCTCGAAAGGACAAAAGCCTGCTGCTACATGTCCCAATTTTGCAACCCTGCAAAGAGAATGAAATAAGCCCAGCTTCCATCCATTCCTGTCACTGTAACTGCATCAAGTTAGTAATGGGATAGCCATACAAAATTCACTGTGGTCATGGGCCAGTCTGGGGTCACTTTTGAAGTCTCCTGAGAGCCTGTCTTCTTCTAGGCTGATCTTAACCTGCACATTCTCTTTCAGGTCTAAGGTCAGGAACTGAATATGGTATTGGCATTTCTGCTGTTAAGGGAGACAAAGAGAGCGATCCAGCAACCATCAATGCGGCCACAGGTGAGGAGCATGGTAATCCTACCATTGCTGAAGTAGACTGAGCAGGAAAGACAGGACTGATGAGAAAAGTTTACCTACAAATTAAAAGTATGAGATTAGAGAAGAAATGGGCCCCTAGTACCAGGGGGCCCAGATGTCTAGATTAAAAGAACAAAGCAGCAAACATAAGCTTACTACTCGAGGGAGCTACTCTAGCTCAACTCTGTACAGAGGAAAGAGAATACAGGAATTCAAAAGAAAAATTGGAAGCAGACTTTATAGTACGTTTTTATTTGTCAACCTATTCTTTTAAAATAAGCCTGTTTAATTGGTACATATATGAAGGTTTTCCCTTAGCACTTGAGAAAATACCTCCATAGGGCAGATAGTTAAATAACCATATAGATACCACAGCCCCATGGTTCCCATAGCATCCTGTAGTGCCAGCCTCCAGTGAAGACCACCTAGGCCTAAAGGATTGGGGACTGTTGCTTCCTTCCTAAAGTGTTTTTCTGAAAAATCCAGATTTCACAAAGAAAACTTCCCCTATGCCTCCCAGCAGCTTCCCCTGGATCTCTTCAGGCACTGTGGAGAGAGGAGAGGCAGGGTGTGTGTGAGACACAGGTCAGACTTGATTGAGTTTCCTTGGGAAGCAAAATCACACACTGTGATTTTGAGATAAGTGTAGATTTGCATGCAGTTAATGAAAGATCAGTCAAAGGCAATACTGTTCACTTCATCTCCCCCCAAGTAACATTGTATAAATACAGATAATTCATTACTGGATGCAATCTCACCGCTTTAGATTTCAGTAGTGTTATCTGTGTGTGTGTGTGTGTGTGTGTGTGTGTGTGTGTGTGTGTTAGTTCTGGGCATTTCATCACATGTAAGTTTGTAAAGCATGAATAAGAGAGACTCAAAATGATTGCATTGCATCCTGGGTACCCATATTGGAACAGAATATCCCACAATGGCCTTGCCTTTTATGTAGAACCCTGGACATTTATTTAGCACCTTTCATCACGCTGTAATTTTCCCATTTTACAGATATTAACTAAGTAAAATGTATCGGTCCATGTCAGCTGCTGCAACAAAATGTCTTAGGTCAGGTAGCTTTATGATGAAAAATAATCTCTTACTCACAGTCTTAGAGCTGAGAATGAGGTATAAATGGCCAGAAAATAGAGTGACTATTGAGGACACTATTTTGTCCATTGAGATGTCAGTTTTTGCAGTGTCTTCAGGTGACAGAAGGGACTGGGGTCTTCTTGGGGTCTCTGTTGTTAAGCACTGAACCTAACCACAAGGCCTGCTGATAATCCCCACATCTGAATGGTATCCTTCTGGGCATTAGGATTCAATATATTGGTTTTAAGGGGACACAGTGTATAGTCCATAGCAAAATAGCATATCATGTTTTGAAAGTGGCTTTTGTCCTTTAGCAATATGGAGACCAACAGTCTGTCTCTTGGTAGTGCTTTGTTAAGTAGCATTTCATAGTTTGAATCAACCACTGTGCATTATTTTTAATTTTCCCCAAATTCCAAAAGGTAGTGTGTAGCATCACCTGTCTATAAAAGGTGAGGTCAGTCAGGTGAGTACCCTGCAAGTACAGGTCTCCTCAGGGCACACTCGACTCCAGGAATTTCTGTGCCTGGCAGCCTAAAGAAGATGTCTCATCATTCTCTCTCCAGAAATTGATGCGCCCAGGGACTTACAGGTGTCTGAAACCACACAAGACAGTCTGACTTTATTCTGGAAGACACCCCTGGCCAAGTTTGATCGTTACCGCCTCAACTACAGCCTCCCCACAGGCCAGTCAGTGGAGGTCCAGCTGCCAAAGGATGCTACCTCTCATGTCCTGACAGACCTGGAGCCAGGGCAAGAATACACTGTCCTCCTCACAGCAGAGAAGGGCAGACACAAGAGCAAGCCTGCTCATGTGAAGGCATCCACAGGTGGGTCACCCTGAGCTCCCCCAAACCCTTTGCAACTCTGGGTGGCAGCTTTGAGTCAGCCAGGCTTGTCAGGAATGTGATGCCCAGAGGAGAAACAGGCTCCTCTCTCTCCTCAGGGAGCTCTCTCTACCACACTGAAATGGCAGCTTCCTTGTCTTTCATGAAGACTGACGTTCCCTCCTGTCAGTCAACTGATTGAACCAAGTTTCGTCATGGAGAAATGCTGACTTCTAAGCAATTCTAACTAGGAGAATGTAAATCGGGAGCTGTGTTTGTCTGTCTCTTGTTGCTATTTAATTTGTGCTCCATGGTATTCTTTAAATTTATTTCTCTTCTTTAATCTAATGTCAGCTTTACTTTCCGTTGTTTTAAAGATGCCTAGGATGTTGGACATCATCTCTTGAGCATCTTCCTTGGAGTGTTTTTATTGCAGCTCTCTTGCCCTCCTCAGCATGGCCCAGGAGAACTGCACTTGGTCCAGAGCCTGCCTCAGCGCCTTCTTACTTTCCTTATTTCTAGACATGAAGAGTCTCCTGGTTCTCCCTGGTTGATCCCAGGTCCCTTCTAGCCCTATTAGCGTGCTTACCCACCTATCTTCTTTCCTGTCACTGTAATTCAGGGACTGAACTGAAGGAGAATCTAGAGATAAAAATGGTTCTTCCTATATGAAAAATGATACATTCAATTTTAGCCATTAAGTGTTTAAGATCATTTGAGTTTTTGCAAGTGACAGTCTTAGCTTCCAATGTCATTATCAGGCATGTATGCAACTACTGTGTATACTACACTGTGCCGCTGTTTGAAGAAAAGTGTGTCGCACAATCGTCACAGCCTGGTTGCCTCCCACACTTTTGTTTTTTTCTACTTTATTTACATTTCAAATGTTTTCCCCTTTCCAGCTCTCCCCTGTGGAACCCCCCTATTCCCTCCCCCTCCCCCTGCCTTTATTTGGGTATTCCCCCACCTACCCACCCACTCTTGTCATCCCTCCTTGGCATTCTCCTATACTGGGAGATCTAACACCCTCAGGCCCAAGGGTCTCTCCTCCCCCTGATGTCTAACAAGACCCTCCTCTGCCGCATATGTGGCCAGCACCATGGGTCACTCCATGTGTATTCTTTGGTTGGTGGATCAGTCTCCAGGAGTATCAGGGGGTCAGGCCCGTTGCCACTGTTGCTGCCTTTCTGGGGATGCAAACTCCCTCAGCTCCTTCAGTCCCTTCTCCAAGTCCTCCATCTGGGACTTCCCACTCCTTCCTATTGTTGCTGTGAAGTGACTCTTGGGTATTTCAAACTCTTGGGCTAATAACCACTTAACAGTGAGTACATACTGTGTTCATTCTTTTGTGACTGTGTTACCTCGCTCAGGATGATATTTTCAAGATCCATCCATTTGTCTGCAAATTTCATGAAGTCATTGTTTTTTAATTGCTGAGTAGTATTCCACTTCTTCTCAGAGTCTTTGGAGAAAACTAGACCTGGGGATATCAGAGATCAGGGTGCTCAGGGGTCACTAGCACTGGTCACATAACAGAGATGTCATCCAGCTGACTCTCAGTAATCTGAAAGAATGACAATGAGTCAATTTAGAAATGTCTTGCAGGGCCGAGTTGTCTATTAATATCTTCAACTAAATACAACAGAATTTTCAAATGTCAGTCTCCTCCATTAAATTGATCTGCCACCAGGTAGTACAAGAGAAAACATAATTGCTTCAAGTTGTTGAGAATCTAGGCTGCTTCACTCTTTCGATTCCACCATTTTTTTAGGGTTTAGCTCCTATTCTCAAAAAGAGGTCAATGTCACAACATGGCTGCTGCAATACACCAGTAGAATTAAGGTATAATCGAAGCTTCAAACCATGGATCTCCCTAGAGATTTTATCAATCATTTCTCTCTATATCTCATTGGCTGTTCTTAAGTAACATGAGAAGGCTTGTCTCCTATCAGAACATGCCACTGAAAAATCACAGGCATTTCTAAGAAAAATAGAGAAATTTGTGAGAGAGAAGGTCAGTCTCTAATCAAGTAGGAAATGAGTGCAGTGGCTAATTCTGGGAACAGGGCGACTGCTCCCACTGAACTGTGTGGGATGCTGATGGTGTCAGAGATGCTTGGAAGAAAAAGTTCATCAAAGACAGGGAAATAGAATCAAAGGGAGTTAGCTTTTTATAGCCCAACTTCAATAATCTACCCTTATATGGGTTTATTATTATGTGCCAAAGGGAAGAAGGAAGGAAACGCTCTCCTTGCTCCTGCTCTCCCTCTTCTTCTACTTTCCCCTTTCACAAAGTCATTAGTTCAAGCCCCAAAAGGAGGGAACTCCCACCCTGCATCTCTAGAATCAAAGAAAGATGTTACAAGATTAACATTCCTTATTTGTCGACATTATGGGAAAGTGGAGAACTTGTGGCCCTTGTGCGTTTTCTCCAGGGAATCCCTACGTTCCAGCCATAATGGTGGCCCAAGTCCAGACCTCTTCCATGAGGTGGCACCATATTGAAAGTACAGCTAATCCTCCCACCCTTCATATCTAACCTGTGCTCCACAAAAGTCAAACTTGTACATAACAGCACCTTTCCATGGGCTGGTGGCCCTTCCGAGTCTGGCTTCTCTGGCCTAGCTCCCACTACTCATGTCGTTGGCCAGCACGTGGCTGTTCCCTTGATGTTTGTTGAGCCCGCCTCCACTACCAGGCCTGAATTACTCTTGTTATATTCCTATTCCACTCCCTGTTTTCCGCTTAACATTCTCTCTAGTCTCTCTATTTCAAGTATTATTCAAACCAAGGGCATCCTCTGAGCAAGCGGTGAAACTATTTCCCCCTCCCCCAGGCCCACCCCGATGCTGCTCCAAGGTTCCATAGCCACTTACTGAATTGAGAATGGGCAGTAACCACCTCATTGTCCCTGACCTCCTCCCACCCACGAGCAGATTGTAGGGACAATCTCCTTTGTCTACCGCTGCCTGCAGTATCTGGAACACATCCAAAGCCAGGGTGAGCGTCAGGAACGTCTGCAGAGATCCAGCTGCTCTCCGGCCAGCATTACCACAGGGTGTTTTCTCCTTTTTGTCCGTCTCTGATTTAGCAGCTGTTTAGCACCCTTCAGGAGTAAGGGGAAGGGTAGGCATTCCCTGGTGCTTCTTTAGTTCGTGTAATAGGGAGGACAAAAGAGAGAGTATGAAAGCAGGGAGGAAGAGAGGGAGAGACCTAAAAGGAAAGGAGGGTAGACATAAGGGCGTGCTTGCTTCCAGCGCGGAGCCAAGTGGTCCAGCCTTCTTCTCCTCTCTCCCGCTCCCTCCTCCCAACGCCCCCACACTCTGCTTTCTTCTCTGTTTTTCCTCTTCTCTTTCTGCTTTTACATTCCCATTAACCAAACTGCCTAAAGCCAAGGCTTCAAATTCATTGCGAGCAATAAGAGCCACAAAGGAGGACAATACTCAGGAGCCAAGGACCGTGAGACATATTTTCACAGCAACCTAAGAACCCAATAGTGTCTCATATGAATTTGGGAGGCAGAAAAATGAACTTTTGTCCCTAACCACAGCTTCAGGAATTAGAGGACATTTTGCTCCGATTTACCATTTTGATTTGCTACCGAGCAAACTGAAGTTCATTCAAATATTTATCCTTTCAATGTACATTTATTTAATATACACGATTACATGCTATGAGTCAGACGGCATAAGGGGGTATTCAGGACAAAGAGAAGCTGGAAAGAGTGCACTGCAGTGAGAAATTTGGAACCAACACGCAAAGGATGTAGATGCTGCAGAGGCATGAGGAGCCACAGGAGGATAGAGGCCGATCCTCATCACACATCTCACAAAGGGGACCAAGAGCTGAGAGGAGTCTCAGAAGAGGAGCTACCTAGATGAGTCCTTAAAGAATAAAAGGAGGAGAAGTTCAGGAACAGTGCAATGTCCTTTCCAGCAGGGGGAACAGCATCTGAGGGGCTCAGAGTCAAGGGATGTTCTGTAGTCATCAAACAAGCTGTGTGTTCAAGTAGGAGGACAGGATTTCTAAGGCTTCAGGCCTTCCAGAACAGCGGCAACGGATGTTCAAGGGCTTTAGCTTTGTTCTTGGTGGCTACTAAGAACCACCAGAAAGCTTCAAGGCATCTAAGACTTAATATTTCAAGTATTTTATTTCTAGAAAATGAGTTTGGCACCATTTGAAGCATTATTGTAGTCCTCGGACTTGCTTCCTCTTGCTGTGGGAGAATCATTCTCTCGCATACAAAGCATACAAAGAGCATTGGGCTCTGCATCTGCCAGCCAATAGTAACCACCTTGATACAATGGTGGGAATCTGAAGGGCTGATGACATGGTCAGAAATTCCTTCCTGCAGCTGCTCAGCCCACCATGAGCACAGATGACAGAAGATTTGGAAATTCTGATTTCCTAGGCCCACTGACATTACTCAGAGGGTAGATTCCAAAGCACATCTGGGAGAGAATGACAATCGCCTTTTCATTGTGGCCTGTAGGAAGGCTAGGGTGCAAGCAGACAATGGGAACCCTTGGCTGCTGATTCAGTGAGCCCACAAGTACGTCATTCAGTCCGAAAATGAAGAGTCAGCATTTACGCACAGCTTCCCAGTCCCCACTTCAACAATTGCCTGCTCCGTCTTGTTTCAGAGCACCCCTCCACCCTTCTAAGTTTACTGGTGGAAGTCCGTACCTGAGCACATGTTTCGGGTCAGCTTAGCATGGTGTGCCAACAGCATCCATTGTAGATATGAGCACACACAACTCACATGAAGCAAAGCCCTATCTGTATCTTTCTTGATCGATCTGCCTATGAGAAGGAAGAGGGCAAAGTGGAGGAATAGATAAATACCTAAACAGGATGGAAGTTGAGTGCCAATGGAAACAGCATTGTAGGATAGTTCTCTCAACTGTGGGAAGAGGTATGGGAGGTCATGAAGTAGGGTCATCAGAGACATAGACAAAAACTGAAGTGCAGAGATGAACTGAGCTCACGCCAATGTGCTGTATCTGTGAGCACTTTGACAGCTTTACCTGTGATGATCTATAACCTCCTCCTCCCTTCTCCAGGTTAGGCAATTCTCCCTCCACTTTATGCAGCCTTGCATCCAAAGTCCTTTTCATGAGAAACAATATGATTAATGTCACAATTAAATAAAAGGCCTAAGATTAATTCCTGGAGAGGAAAGATAGTTACTTCCTCCTCACTGTGGTACAAATTCTCAACACCAGAAAAGTTTCTGATTCATGGTTTTAGACAGCAAGGGAAGAAAAAAATATTTTGTTATTGTTTTAGTTTTCTTGTTTTTGTTTTTGCTTGCTTAGATACCAACTTACCTTACAGCTCTTTACACGTAAGGACTTTTAGACTACCTGAGAAAGGGAGACGGGCTGAAGGCTGAGCTTTCTTAAATCCCAACATCAATGAGGTAGTCGTGTTTGGAGGCCCTGTTTCTGGCCTCACAAGGGCACACAGTGCTAAGGGTAACTTACCTCTTCATTTCTCCCAAACCCGTACACATCACCTTGACTTTGAAGACCCCCTCCTAATAGAGAACATGCATGGATAGTTAAGAACTTTGACATGTTGCTCCAAAACCATGAATTTTGGCCGGAAGAAGAATCAATGAGTGTAGTTCAGGATTGGGTGTTATCAATAAATGTTTTCTGTACAAGGCCAGATGATAAAGCCTCCAGACTTTGGAGGCCAGGCCCAGCCTATGCAACATTTACTTAGCCATGTTATCTCCACACAAAAGCAGCCATCACCCGTGTGGAATGGAGAAAGTGTGGCTCTGTTCCACTAAAACTCCATCTCCAACACAAAACTGTGAATTTCATTTGACCTCCATGAATAATGAAATATCATTCTTTGGATTTTTTTTTTTTTAACTCAATGAGTTCCAAATGTAAAAACTGTATCTGCCTCTGCCTCTCAGATGCGACCCACTGACTTGTCCTAGTCTATGGACCCACGATGTAGGTCAAAATATAGTTTAAAAAGTTGAAACATTGTAACTTCGTAAATGTAGGATAACCTGGAAAACCTGAATGAAAAAGATTTTATAAAAGCAATGCTTGGATAGCCTGGCAGTGGTGGCACACACCTTTAATCCCAGCACTTGGGAGGCAGAGGCCAGCCTGGTCTACAGAGTAAGTTCCAGGACAGCCAGGGCTACACGGAGAAACCCTGTCTCGATAAAACAAAAACAAAACAAAACAACAAAAACCCAAAACAATGCTCGGACAATTCACAAGCTAGAATTTTCAAGTTGAAAAAAAATGTTTTCATGGTCATATAGGGATTATTTGATATCACCAGCCAAGTAAACTGAAAACTGACTTGTTTTTTCTAAAGGAGCAAAGGCAGTTCATGCCCTCCCATTTTCAGGAACAGTTTCCAGAGAAATCATTTGTCTATAGGTCAAGCAGAGTTCACTTAAACTCAGCCCAGTCAAATGACCCCCTTAAGGCAGATTCAGACAAGGGAGACTGTACCCTGTGTCTGTGTTCTGGTGACAAGGATAATGCATCCAATTGTAATAGAGCCTAACAAATTGCTTCTCCCAAGTTCCATTTGGCTTCTTTCCAATTCTCAAGGAATGACATTTCGAAAGCTTGTCACCTGTCTCAGTTCAGCCTGACCAGTAGTTTCCACTTATCTCTCCTCTACTGAAGTGATTTGTAAAAAACTGATCTAAAACTCAGACACTGAAAAGTCCAACTTGAACTATAATGACCTTCTAGGAGAGGCCAAGGCAGCACAAAGAGAAAAGAAATCTAAGCAGATCTAGGGGGCTGCAAAATGCAGAGTGCTGGAAAAAGACCCAAGACTAGTTGAAGCTAATTCCATGCAATGAAAATCACTTTGCCAACCTGAAACTGAGGCATGAAGCCTCATTAACAGATGAGTACAGTTTTCTCTAGGACACTTGTAAACAAGAAAACATATTTCCAAAAGAAAATTCAACTATACAAAGGCAAGGTCAACGCTATACTAACCTGTTTATTGCATTTTGTGGGACACTACCGCTGGGCATACAGTGACAGCATCTTGGTACAGACTCTATGGGCCTTGGCCACTGGATTTGCTGGGTTCTTAAAAGGCAAGCATTTGGTGAATAGTTTAACTGACCTTGTCTCTGTCATTGTTCAGAAGAAGTGCCACCCCTGGAAAATCTCACCGTGACTAAGGCTGGCTGGGATGGCCTCAGACTCAACTGGACTGCAGATGACCTGGCCTATGAGTACTTTGTCATTCAGGTACAGGAAGCCAACAAGGTGGAGACTGCTCGCAACTTCACAGTACTTGGTAACCTCCGGGCTGCAGACATCCCAGGCCTCAAGGCTGCCACTCCTTATAGAGTCTCTGTCTATGGGGTAGCCCGGGGCTATAGAACACCAGCGCTCTCTGCTGAGACCTTCACAGGTACTTCCTTCCTATCTAAAGCTTCTGCTTTTCCCAACAGGAAACTGACCGAGGATAATCATACTTGATTGATTTTAGAATGGTCATGTTCAGCCACAAGCTATAATGCCATGGGGTCTGATGCTGGATAGCCAGGCCATCAAGTGACACGGTTCCAAGGCCATGTTAACATTTCACATAAACAACACATTGCTTCTGTACAGAATCATCTGGGACAATCCAAATAAACCAAGGATGGTGACCCCACACTAAGGGCTGATTATGTGCTAGAGTCAGAAGGAAATTAGCCACAGAATGAATTCCTGAATTCTCTGAAATTAATAAACTAAGAAAGAGAATATTTCCTTACAGCCCTCTTCTCTTTTCAAGGTTTAAAATGCTGCATGAAGCGTGTTTATCTAACAAATGTCGTGTTTCCAGGGGCTGTAAAGCCTGTCCTTGTGTTCAGGGTTTCTTATTTCTTACAATGCCTTTTAAATGCATTCTTTGTCCTTCTCTAGGAAAAACTCCCAGTTTGGGAGAGGTCACTGTGGCCGAGGTGGGCTGGGATGCCCTCAAGCTCAACTGGACTGCTCCAGAAGGGGCCTATAAGAACTTTTTCATTCAGGTGCTAGAGGCTGACACGGCCCAGACTGTCCAGAACCTCACAGTCCCAGGAGGACTGAGATCAGTGGACCTGCCTGGGCTTAAAGCAGCCACCCGCTATTACATCACCCTTCAAGGGGTCACTCAGGACTTCAGCACGACCCCTCTCTCTGTTGAGGTCTTGACAGGTATTTTAGACCCATTCACTCCTTTTCTCTACTCCCTTTCTCTGCTTAGTAGGAATCCCATCTCTAAATGGGACTTAGACCTTTCCATGTTGGGGAAATACTGGTGAATCACTTCTGCTTCTTTTCAATTTGGCCAGGTCCTGCTCTCAGTCTAGTAGACAGTTCCATACAAAATTCTACCTACTCTTCTTTTTCAAAAGTGAGAGGTGACTTCTCTCAAAAAGTGTGTTTTTATTATAATATCTAAGAAGCTTGAAAGCAAAATTTGTAAGTAAAAATTAAGATCACTCTGAGCTCATTTTAAAAATACTCAAGAGCTTCCTATAAACCTATTGGTATATCAAGAATGGAAGTTTTGAGCAATTCCAAAAACTACCTTCTATTCCCAAAGGCTGAAAGAAAAACTTGGCTTTAATTCCAACAATTGGAGTGTGCTCAATACTGCAGTAAATCACGCATCTGTAGTCAACACAAAGAGCTCATCCCAACTTCAGCCAAACCCCATGTCACCTGAACCCCAGAATGTAGTTCCCTTTTATATTATCTTCATCCTTCTGTATTCTCATGCAGAGAAGGTTCCAGGTCTGGGAAACTTCACAGTGACTGGGCTTAGAGAGGATGGTCTCAAACTGGACTGGACCACACCAGACAGGACTTAATACCAATTTATCACTTGAATCCAGTAGACTAGCCAGGCAGAATGGACCTACCATCTTACTATTCCATGGAAATCCTAGACCTCAGGGCTGGTACTCCCTACACAATCACCCCACACGGCAAAGTCGGGGGTCTCCACACTAAACCACTTGTTGTAGAGGTCATCACAGGTACATGACCATTCTGGACCAGAGATGTGATATATGCCAGTCTGACTATTCCTAGAATAGCAAAAGCCCCTCATATGTAGGTCTTACCTAAATATGGTTTGCAGGTAACATGAATCTGTGACTTAGCAGGTCTGGACTAGAATTCTGTATTACTAGCTGGATGTATTGCTTTGCATCTCTGAGCCCTTTTTCTTGCCATTGAATTAAAAATAATACCCCTGCATACATTCTCTCTCTCTCTCTCTCTCTCTCTCTCTCTCTCTCTCTCACACACACACACACACACACACACACACACACACTATTAGAGCTGAGATAGTACTGAATTTTTCAGACAAAAGTCAGACTTTCTTAATCAGCAATAATTGACCACACTGAAGATCCTTCTTACACAGGAAAACAAAACTAATAGTGGGCCCTGCTTTGTACATTTACTAAGCAACACAAAATCACTCTTAATTAAAGCAAGCATGTTGATTTCACACAGCCTCGCTTTGTGATGCAGCCATGCTTCATGCTAAGGGTTAAGCCATTGGGAGAGTGTGAGCCAAGCCAGGAATCTATTGTGTAACATCATGTCCTTGAAAGTTGAGAAAAGCTCAGAGATAAACCAAACCACCTGTCAGAACTTGGGAACATGAATTCTTCAGAAGCCCAAATACCGAGCAGGTAGTCAGCCACAAGATGATGTTTAACCTCAAGTAATAAAATGAGGCATGACTTCCCACATGACTAGGATTTTCCAAAACACATCCACAAGCACTATTTTTTATGTTGCCATTTATCAGACAGTTTCTATGCCTTATGGGTGATACGAAGATGCTGATAAGTAGCAAGTAATCATAGAACCTAATGAGATGGTGCTGTCATTTCTACTTTAAAACAGGCTCAGAGAGAAAGCAAGATGCCCAAGATGATACAGCTTGCCAATATCTGTGGCAGAATTTCTGTGGACCTCCAAATCCTGTGCTTTTGACTACTCCTACTTCCTTATCCTCCACTACAATCCCACATGTTTTTGGTTGCCTTTAGCCACTGGCTGTGCAATCCCAGAGATGTCCATGCTTCTGCCTTTCAAGGAGGGATGATGCAAACTTTCTTTTTCTGGTTGTTTCGACTCTTCTCCAAAACCATAACCAGAGTAGCAAAAATCTGAATATAAAAGTACCCAGGGATCAGGAACTACCAAAACAAAACATTCTCTCTCTCCCCTTCTGCTTTTCTGGAGTAGGGTTATGGGACATGTGGCTGTCTTGCTTGTTTTGCAGCACTAACAGAACATTCTCTGCCTTCTTCAGAGGAGATCCCTCAGCTGGGAGGCTTGTCCGTGACTGAGGTCAGCTGGGACAGCCTTACACTCAACTGGACCACAGATGATCTGGCCTATAAGCACTTTGTCATTCAGGTGCAGGAGGCCAACAATGTGGAGGCTGCTCAGAACCTCATGGTGCCTGGCAGCCTCAGAGCTGTGGACATTCCAGGCCTCAAGGCTGATACCCCTTATAGATTCTCCATCTATGGTGTGATCCAGGGCTATAGAACACCGATACTCTCTGCTGACATCTCCACAGGTATCATCTCTACTGCCCATGCTTAGTCCTCATGGCTTTCTTCTCTCTCCTCTCCTCTCCTCTCCACCCCTCCCCCCTCCCCTCTTCTCTCTCTCTCTCTCTCTCTCTCTCTCTCTCTCTCTCATGACAAGGGAATTAGCTTTTCTTCATGACTGATTCCTTTCTATGCATGATGAATGCTCAGAACCCTCTCTGTCAGCTTTTCCATCATTCCAATGCCTTGGCCACACAATGATGAGCCATGTAAGATACTGACACCTCTGGCCTCCAACACCCACTCTCTTGATTCACCTGGTCAATCCCACAATGACATCACTGCATGACCTCTGTTTGGAGAACCAGTCTGTTGGTTTTAACTCCCATCTGTAAGCCTGGCAGAGAATCAAAAGCCCATCTTCCCCACATGTGAGTTTTGATGGCACACAGACCATTTATTTGAGAGACTCTTTTGCTGGGCTGTTTGAAAATGATGCTGGATTATTTCAAAATTTCATGTGAAGATGTGTCCCACAGTGCTTACACTTAACCAGTGATTCTTTGAGATGAAGTGAGCACAACAGGAGACTGAATTACCCTCCCGTAGGTAATTCTCTCGGATGCAGAGTCATTGTTAGAACATCAAACTGTCAAATTGTCTATCAAAGAGAGGAAACATCATGCAATTCTAAATGGATAATATACCAAAAATTGTGTTGTTCTTTAGCAGGACACTCAGTGGCCCTTGGAGCAAGAAGTATCCCAGGCTATAAATGTAATAGAGTTGATATCCCCTTTTTGCTCTGTGAATTAAGAGTTATTCCTTGAAGCAAGCTCCCAATCCTGACACCAGAGATGTATTCTGGTTTACTCATTACACTATTGCAGTTATAAAGCATTCAGTAGGAGTCTGCCCAAGTGAACATCCTTTTCACAACTCTGACCTTGTTTTCTGTGGCTTGTCTTTATGGTATGCCCTGATGAGTTTGTTCTCATGAGACTGCCTCCCCTTTTTATATAGTCACTGTGACTATATAACCAACACATCCTTGTTGAAACAAAGGACAACTCTGTTATTTTGCCTCACTTGTTCCAGGGTCTGTCACTGATACACACACAAAACATAGGCAACCTCAGTGTGGACAGTGGTCTCAGGCTGCCCGGAGATTATAGTTGAGGCTTTCCTGACTTTTCCCCAGGGTTCTTGTCTGACATCCACAAACTATTTCATCCCAGAAGGCAGAGCAATCAATCACCCACCACTTCTGATCTTTCCTGCAGATCTCGTGGTTTGGATGCCATCTGTATTCTTTTTTATGGTAGCAACATTCTTGTCTCTGACGAGTTGGCCCATGGAGAAGAAGGGCTATAATTCATCTGTGAATCTGGGATTAAGGGTCTTTCTCCTCGATACATAGATTGTACCAGCTCCACAAGCCCCTCCCACGCACACACACTGCACGCTATATCACTACTTCTCAGAAAAGCAAAAGCACTGGCAGGACATGTCTCAAGCAAAATGTTATTTCTTAGCTAAAAAAGGTCTGAACTATTTGGCTCAGCTGTCCTGGCTGCCAATGAAGGACTAGCCTTCTTGGCCTACATAGACATAAGTAAGCGAGAACATGCTATTTTAACAGATAACAGCTGTCGGTTTCTTATCTAAAGTACAGAGGAAAAATAATCACAAATTATCCTGAGAGATGGGTGGATCCTTTCAAGTGACAAAATCAGAAGCTTCAAGGTCCCACCCAGGGAGGCCCATGCTGTCAGAATTATTTAGTACTCATTTAGATAGATGGGCACTCTCTCAAAGCAAAGGGCTCTCTCAATGCTGATGCAGGAATCCACATAATCTTGGTCCCTGAGTGCAGCTCAAGAGCTTGAAAGCTATCAGCTCTCATATCTTTTGACTGATTGCCAACGACCCTGAGGCAGGCTCTCGGAGGCAAGTCCAGCTAAGATAAAGCCAGTTCCACTGAGACCAGTCAGCCCATCTTCTGTCCTGAGGTATCTTGCCAGGCCTGATCATGAGTGGTAAATGCATGGCAGAAAAATCTAACAGCCATACCTTTCTTTGGTCATTTCTCTCTTAACAAACCCTTTTTCTCCTTCCTTGGCACTGACTGGTAGTGGCAGCATCGCTTTGTCTCACCGTAACCCTGAGCTATCAGATCTTGCTCCCCAGGCATGGTTCTATTAACCACCTTCCCCTTGAAACACAGCCAAACAACTACATAATTTGATTTGGTTCTTTTTTCTCTCCTTTCCTCTCATCTTTCAGCCAAAGAACCTGAAATTGGAAACCTAAATGTTTCTGATATAACTCCTGAGAGCTTCAATCTTTCCTGGACAGCTACGGACAGGATCTTCGACATGTTTACTATCGAAATTATTGATTCTAATAGGTTGCTGCAGACGGCAGAACATAATATATCTGGTGCTGAACGAACTGCCCACATCTCAGGGCTTCCACCTAGTACTGATTTCATAGTCTACCTCTCTGGAATTGCTCCCAGCATCCGTACCAAAACCATCAGTACCACAGCCACCACAGGTACATGAGCATTCTCTAGTTTCTGACACTCTCTCCACAGTCTCTCTCAGCAGGGTGAAGCCACTTGAATTTATTGGCCAATGAGGTATAAACCTTTGAATACCATCTTCTCTAGGTTGCTGGGCTTCGTCATCGTCTAACAAAAATTTCTACCAACAGCCGTCTAAATGGTACATTCGCACAAATCCATATTTCTGATTATCATAAGCAGACTGTTCTAAATATCACATGAAATTTTATCCAGGTTGCCATAAATAATTTGGAGAAAGGAACTCCCTCCTTTGGTAACTTCAAAATCATCATGATAATTATCCTGGGCTTGCAAAGATGTTTCTTCCAATCAAATTTACATTTTTGATTAGCCTAATATCTGTTTCTCTGTAGAATCTTGAACATCCTCATACCCAAATATCCTGGTGATTTAAGAAAATTGTCAACATTGCCTTGTTTTGCTCTTTTTTTCCCAGCTGGGAAAATGAGTAGAAAGAGCAAATCTATTTAACTCATCAGATAAGAAAGAGGTACCCACATCATCCGAGTTACCTCAACCTCAACACCATCGGTAGAGGAAAAGATGTCCCCTATCTAGAATGCTGAGAGACACACAGCAAAAAGAAGATAATAGTGCTTCTCAGATAAGAAACATGGTTCCAAAGGGAGAAAACTGTTCTTGCTGTGGATATGTTGTCCTGTGGCACGTGTTCCGTGCCAGATGATTTCTGTCCTGCTTTGTGAAGGACTCTAGGGAGGAGAGCTTGTCCACTTAAGCAACATTCTTAGTGCATTGGAGGCAATGCCTTCTCTTTACAGATAAATTAGCATGTCCCATACTAGAAAAAAAAATTATGTAAGGATTGCAGTTTTTTCTCATAGTTCACAAAAGAAGGTCCATGTTCTGGGGAACCCAAGATAAGGATTGGTATTATAGCATCAAAAGTACCTTCTGCTTAGATCACCAATGGTTAATGAAGACCCCATTTATATGCTGTTTTTGACTGTTATCAGGGTAGTCTCTAGAAAAAGAGAGCCAAGGATACTTGGTTCTTAGTCCATTCATGTTAAAGTATAATAACCCAGGGGACAGAAATAAGTTGACCATGTGTACTTGATTTGAATTGGTTTTCAACAAATAACAATTTATTGCCTGAAAGGCAGAGTCTAAAACCTTGTGGACTTAGACTTCTGTGTTTTAATTTTGACTCTAATGGTGAATGTGATGAATGTACTTTCATATGTAATCTTATTGCTGACATAGCTTTCTTCTTAGCCGCATCTCTGACTCAAATATGACCTCAGGAGCTTGCCCTTAATAGCTTTCTTATAGAAGTTAGTTATTTTGATCATCACCAAATGACAGTGGAATACTCTATCCTCGGTCATCCTGAAACTCTGCCATCTCCAGCCTCAAACAAAGCTTCTTCTAATTTCGTACTTACCTGCCCAGGCTGATAGACAGACAGCATGCTCAGATCCTGATGGTCCATGCAGCCACAAGTACTTCCCATTAGGGGTTCTTCAGTCTCCATTGAGCCCCCTTTGAACAACATTTTAAAACTCAGCTACTGCCCATTTTTCATCCTCTTACTTCTACCAGATCCGTCTCCATTTGATGCAGCCATTTAATCAGAGCTTTAAAGCCTTAAAGTACTCTTTATCCCAAACAAAAGACCTTCATAGTCTAACTGCTCTTCCTATATCTCCATTTCGATCTGGAGTTGCTCTGTTTGTGATAACATGACTTGCCTTGTTTGAATTCCTAAACAATCTTTTCCTCCACTCTTCAACAATCTTCTCTCATAGAGCCTATTCTCATCTGCCCATGCACCTTCTAATCAAAGCCTGCCTGTGTCCCATTCAAAGGAATGTCTGCATGCTGTTTTAGGTCAAAGATGATCTATAGTCTCTTTTCATTTGACTGGATTTTATATATTGATTGCTGCCCTGAGAATGCTAAGGGACCCTAAATTACAACCAAAAAAATCCTCATGAGAAAACCCCGTTGTGGCCATCTTGTTCTTGAGGTTTTCATTTGTCTGGATTCCTGACAGATAGGCTGCTCTCTTTTGATATCTATTCTGTTGAGCATGCACTGTCACCTGCTGTTGTCTGTTCCAAAGCACCAGAACTTTCTTCCTGTCCATCATCATGTCAAAATTGCAATGCATGTGGTGAATACGCAGAGCATTAAATCTTTAAACATGTCTATCTTTCTTGGAAGCAGACAGCATGTTGAGGAAGTGTTCCTAACAGAAGTGGTGGGAGAAAAATATCCCTTACCTGCATGGAACACTGACCAAACCCTAACTAGCATTCTCTTTCTGGGATTTGTCTTCTATCTCACAATTCACCATGGTTGCATCCTCTGAGAGTTGACTGAAGGTAATGCTAACCTCAGGAACCAAGGCCTCCCTCCCTCCATCTGCATGATGAATGTGTTGGCACTGCCATTCTTACTGTAGCATGACAAGAATTATAAACTGCATCTTTAATTCAAGAGATGGCTTCTACAGCAGAAGACAGTGAAGAACTGAGTTCCATCTGGAGGACTTAATCCTTGGTGTGGTAGCAAAAACACTGCCAAAGTGGTAGCAAAAACTACAGCCTTATCAGCACCACAGAATGACAAGAAAGAAAGAGCATGCCAGTGCTATGACTAAGCTGTTTCTGAGCCAGATTGATTGGATCCTTAGAGACTTTAGAGCATCTATGCCATAGAGTTTTGCAGCTAAATTGTACTCAGATAAGTTCATTCTTATCTCTAAATATGGAAGCTGAAACAAAACAACTCCCAGGTTGGAAAAATAGTTTGCCTCTTTGCCACCTTAAATCCTATCAATAACTCAGCCTTCTAGAGCTACTGGTTCTCTTTAAATATCAACCTGGTTTGACTTGCTTCATACCCTTATTAGTTAATAAGTGACTAGGAGCCCCACATACATCTCAGCTGACACTAGCTATGAAGGCCTGTTACACTGTGTGCGTTTCTCATATTACTGACTATTTAGAAACAAGAAAAGTTTGACCTCAACAGAATTTTCTCTTTACAAAAGCTCCATTAAGCGAACTCCCTAATCACAGAATTTGGTGCTTAACTTCAAGCTTTTCTACAGCTTTCGCATCTCCTCCACGTTCATTAATGTAATCCATCTTCACGTGTATAGCATTTGGGCTGAGGTATGGACTTTCCTATTATGCATGCATTTAAGTTTCCACTGTCTTTGAAGAAATTCCCCACAGATGTGGATGTTAGCCTTTGATTTGTGCATCTATATAGGTCAAATGAACACTAAGAAATCCCCCAAGAAGCATTGTCTAAAGAATGCTTAATACCACCTCACTGACGCATTTCGAGACATTGCTAAGATATGGAATCCATATCTAACCAATGCTGGGGTGGACAAGACTGCATAGATTTAGTTACAGAATAAGCTTTTCAAAGCCTTTAAAGAGAAGTGTGCTCTGTGATCTTACTGGTAAAAGAAAATGGTTGCTGTTTATGATGGATGCTTCACCATGAAGCTGTCTTTCCCTGGGACATCTTGACCTCAGAGATTTTGGGAAATGTAGCCACAGTATCTTTTATATGAGACCTATCTGTACTTCTGATGGCTTATTTGCTTTCCTTTACAAATGGCTTCAAAACCTTTTATACTTTAAAAGAACACAAATAAATGACTGCAGAAAAACCAGTAACTTCATTGCCATATAGTAAATACAGGCATAGACACTGCCTGCCATTCAATTTTTCTGCAAGTATTTACTTAAATACAGACACTCAAATTCTATGGAAAAAAATCTGACAAAATCTACTGTTTCCTCCAATAACCTCTCTCTCTCTCTCTCTCCCCTCTCCTCTTTCTTTTTCTGCCTATGTTCCTTTTCCTTCCCTTCAGAGCCAGAACCACAGTTGGGCATGCTAATCTTTAGCAATATTACTCCTGACAGCTTCAATATGTTATGGACCACACAAGCTGGGCTTTTTGCAAAGATTGTTATCAATGTGAGCGATGCTCATTCATTGCACAAATCTCAGCAACTCACAGTCCCGGGAGATGTGCTGCAAGCTCACATCACAGGCTTGGTAGAGAACACTGCCTATAATGTCAGTGTGACAGGGACTACCTGGGCTGGTGACCCCACCAGACCGACCCCTCACTGCCTTTGTCATTACAGGTATTCACAAGTTCTCTTTGTCAGTTTAGGATTCTGAAAAAAGGAGACAGGCATTCTAAAGAAAAACCCAATCCTAAACATAGTCTTGACTCCAAATGTAAATGTCTTTATTTTTAACCTACAGGAAATGAATATATATGCATTCATGTCATACATATGTCATATATACATATATACTCATTAGAATATATATGGTACAAAGTGATATCTTAACATACATATTTATTGAAGAATCACCAAATCAAATCAATTAATATTTCAATCATGTCATCTACCTTTTTTGATAATTTGATAATATTTAAAATCTAATCTTTCAGCTGTTTGGAATATCTGATATTATTATTAACTGAGGCAACTATTCTGTGCAGTAGCTTACTGAAGCTTATCCCTACCGGCCAGTCGAACTTTGAGCCTTTTGGCCAATGGCAAGTGGCCAACCCCACCTCTAGTAACAAGTATCTTCCTTTCTACTTCTACCAATTCAATTTGTCAAGATTCTCCATAAAAGGAATATCATGAAGTGGGTTCTCTTCCTATGCTTGGCTTATTTCACTTAGTGTTCTCCAGGCTTATCTGTGAAGTCAAAAATGACAGAATCCCCTTCTTTTATGGCTATATACTATTCTCCCATCTGTACTTACCAAAGGGTCTTATTAATGAAGCCACTGATTGAAACAGATTGCTATGCAATGTTATTCACAATAGCAGAGACACCGAATGTAAATTGCTAAGCACTAAAAGCAATGGCACTCCTGAGAAGAGGTGTACAGTTACAGTCCCTCTTGGAAGTTCTTCACACTTCTATAGAGCTTTGCGGATCTTTTGGCCCATTTTATAGAATGCTTTATCCATGGTGCAGAGAGTCTGGAGAAAGAATGAAATCTAAACTAGTGAAGATCTAGAACAGGAATTATGTCCATAAATTGTATGTAGGATGTAAAGTACCTAGTGTCCTAAAGAGTTCTCAAATTCTATAACTTTTCATTTACAAAATCAACCCCAATCCAAAAACAAAAACGAAAACAAACAAAAAAACCACCTTACTCTTAAAACAGTGAAGCACAGAAACTAACAAGTTAAGCCTAGGAAGACAGATAAATGCTAAACCTTACACACTGATTGAATTTGAACTGTGACTTTTCTATGGATCATATAAAGAGATGCTACCTATTTTCTGTCTGGATCTTACCTTAAGTCAATGGTAAAGGTTGTACATGGTTTCAGAAAAGTAAATCTCTAGCTTGACAAACCTCTAAAAAGTGCTCAGAAATTCTCTTCTACTAAACTCTCAAGAGATAGACGTAGTTGTCTGACTCTTAAACTAAGCCAGTCCCTCCCAGAGTCTAAATTACTATAAATGAGCTATGTTAATAAGTACAACTAATGAATTCTGGTAGCTGAGATCAAGTCCAGTTGATTTCTAAACTTATCCCACATCATCTTACCTACACATAGCCCTGGGTAAGTTGCAAATTTGTTTGGACCCTGATTTCCTTATGTTAGGAAAGAGGGTACCCACTGGTGCTGCTGGTTATCTATGTTAGAAATCTAGCAGACACAGTGAAAAGTAACTGCCTAGCCTCCACTGGATCCTCTTCCAGTGTTAAGAGGAGAGTAGGTCCTTAAAAGTAAACAACAAGGCTGGAGTGTAAATTCAGAGTTAAATTCATTTGTCCTGTATGAGTTAGGCCTTAGGTTTGCTCCTCATCTCTGTACCTAAATAGCTAAAAGAACTAATGAGTCCAGATGAAACAGTAGAAACATGCCATCCAACTTCATCTTATTAGAACATTGGGTATGTTTTTCCATGAGATTTTAAAAATATTTTTTTCTTTTCAATTACCAAATGTGAATTTAAGCTGTACGTTTTTAAAGGACAGCAGAAAGAATGGGGTGAGAGGAGGTCTCTTCCTACCCCAGGCACTCAGAGCCCATCAGGCCCTTACATGTCACCTTCTGAAGGACCTCCCACAGAACAGAGAGAAGCCAGGGAGGCTGAAAGAGCAGCCCTCAGGAAGGAAACCTAGATCCAGTTATAGCATTGTTTCTGCTAATCCCTACTATGAAGAGACTCTACATTTTGAAAGAGGCATACCAAAAAA
This sequence comes from Rhynchomys soricoides, assembly GCA_019843965.1. Lineage (NCBI taxonomy): Eukaryota > Metazoa > Chordata > Mammalia > Rodentia > Muridae > Rhynchomys > Rhynchomys soricoides. The sequence continues at coordinate 6,948,675 of JADRCH010000117.1, forward strand.
GAAATGAAAGTCAATAGTAAAGACTGTGAGAGGAAGAAAAAACAAGCACAAGCACTTGATTGTCTAATTAGCCAGGAAGTACCTGATTTCACTGGAATTCACTGCTTTGATGGCATGGAGTTACTGAGGCCAGCTATCAAAGAAGGGTACTTACCTAAACAAAACCAACATTTGAGATCCTTGTTTTACAAACCAAGACTCTTTGCACAGTAGAAACAGTTTCATATTTGCTTTGATAGAGTTACAGCTCTTGGGAAATCTTATGAGAAAAAATATATCTCTCAAAATAAACATCAACTGTTACAAAATCAGCACAGGAAGTCCAAGCCACAGCAAAGTCTAAGTCTCTGCTTATGGATGAAGGCATGCATTCACTTATTCATTCAGATGTCAATTACTTCTTTCTAAACATTGTCTTTATATCCTAGGGATTTAACCATAGGCATGAGTGCAAGGTCATTCATTTATCACTTTGAAACTTCTCAGCTGCAACAACAACGAGAGAGAGAGAGAGAGAGAGAGAGGAAGAGAGAGAGAGAGAAGAAAAGAAAGATTCTAAATTACATGCTGACTTGGGCATGGAATTTCCACCCCTCTCCCCTTCGATATAAAGTAAATAATGCATTCAGCATTGCTAAGTGCGGGATGAGGATGCACTGGTCTTTTCTCATCTTTTCTATTAGAGCTGTGTCCCCACTCATGTGTCAGAGCACTTGATAGCATTTACTAATTTAAGCATTGGCTTGGGATGTGCAAAGCATACCGAGCTTGAAGCAAGAAGGCCTTGGAAAAGTCAGAGACTTTCTATTCCCATTGATGTCCTGGAGGCCAGCAGACAGATAGCAACACCTACCTTACAGCATCGTTGTGTTAGACTGGATCAATGATCTGTAGCCTCATCAAATGGGACTTGTTTTCAGAAACTGGCTACCATAAGGTCACTCACTAGAAAGCTCCAGTGTGGGGGAAGACCCCTCAGCAACTAGGGAATAAGTGTGTCTGGGACACAGATGTTTGGTGAATGGATAGACAAAGCATGAAACCAAGATAAGGAAATATGTTCTTGCTTACTAACTTAACCTAGAAAAAACAGACAACATAAGAATTGCCAAACTTTGATCCCTTCCTAGTTATGAACATAAATCACTAATTTGGATAAATAATAACATATCAAAGCTTATTGATCCTGTGATTCTAGTTTATAAAACTGTATCACTCATTAGTTGGCTTAAATGATTGTATTCAAAATACGAAGCAGATTAAGATATGAAATGTACTTTAAAAGTATGCTTGCAACAACAATTTTTTTAAAAAAATCTGATTTGCTTCAAAATAAGAAACAGCAAGAAGTAGATAAAGGTTCCAAAGTGACCCAAGGTGTCATACTTGTATACTGAGACATGGCCCAAGTTAGGCTCAGTTGAAGGCTTTACTCTATCACACCTTGCTAAGGTGAGACTTGGGCCAAATCAGTCAACCACGTAGAAACTTTCTTTTGACCTATGACTGTGAATGATAGTTCCTGCACAATATTGTTAAGAAAATTTCTCTACATAACAGTATCAGGCACCCAAGACATCATTATTAAATGTTCCTTTTCTGAGCATTTAACTCACGGGGTTCTTGACTGAGAATCTATCCATGTTCTTGGAGTTCTGAGCATTTAACTAATGGGGTAATTGACTGTGAATCTATCAGTATTCCTGAAGTCATGAGCATTTAACTCATGGGGTGATTGACAGGAAATCTATCAGTGTTCTTGGAGTCATGAGCATTTAACTCACAGGATGGTTGACTGGGAATCTATCTGTGTTCTTGGGGTTGCACACTGCCCTAGCCAAATCAGTGCTGCTAACCTGAGTCATTTTCACTCCTCCCTTCTTTCAGAGGCCTTGCCCCTTCTGGAAAATTTAACCATTTCCGACACTAATCCCTACGGGTTCACAGTTTCCTGGATGGCATCGGAGAATGCCTTTGACAGCTTTCTAGTAACGGTGGTGGATTCTGGGAAGCTGCTGGACCCCCAGGAATTCACACTTTCAGGAACCCAGAGGAAGCTGGAGCTTAGAGGCCTCATAACTGGCATTGGCTATGAGGTCCTGGTCTCCGGCTTCACCCAAGGGCACCAAACAAAGCCCTTGAGGGCTGAGACCATTACAGGTATTTCAATTCAAGTGAGCCATCCATTCCTCTTTCTGGTCCCTTTCTGTGTAGTCTGTCTACGGATCCCTGTGATTTTAACATTGTCTGTATTCTCCACTTAATCCATAAACATAGCTTGTTCTCTCATGTTCTCCACATGTTTTCTCATTTTTCAGAATCTATTGAGTGCTCACACCCCCCCCATCCTAGAAAGGAGAAGGTGGAAATGTCTCTCTTTAATGTTCCAAGTCCTTTAGTCCATGTCTTACCTGTAGCTCTCACATGCTTACTACAATTACCTTCATTTGTGTTCATCCTCGCTGGTTCCCAGCTGCATTTCAGCCTTCTCAAAAGAAATACACCAATGAGTATATTTTGAAAAAGTATTTTAATATCTTTACAATTTCAAAGTTTCAACCTGTGATCTTAACCAATTTACCCAGTGGTGTTATCATTGGGAACTAAATGGAATGTACTATACTGGTCTTTTTTAAAAAACTAATATCAGAGAGATTCTTCAACATAGACTAAATCCATAATGTTCTCTAGACTAATACTTCCTACAGAAATATCACGTTAATAGTTTTAACAGTCAAAAAACTGTGTTTCCCAAAGTATTTCTAGAGAAAACAAGCTTTAATGGCTGTTTAAAGATCTCATTTGATAACATTTCGTGTTCAGTTAAGTCTGGAAATAGGATCTTTGACCACACAGATTTTTCAGAATTTCTTATTGTATATCTTGCAGAGGACAGTATTTCCCAAAATTGTTTGACAAGGAATGTTTTGTAAAGGATGGGGGTAAATCATAAACAGTTTGCTTTGAGCACACTTTGGGAAACTCAGCGACAGATTTATTTTGACATTGAGTTTTGTCTAGTTACCAAAATGAAACTCTGGGTACAAAGTATATATAATTATATCTAAAGAGATTCTAAGCCTCATCCTGCCATCTAAATGGTAAACTAGCAGGGAAATAAAATTGAACAGGAAATAATAGGAGCCTTCTTCCAGATAGCAGCTCCCAAGAATGAAGCCAAAAGACCACACATTTTAAGTTATTTTGCTCAGGCTGGAGGGAAATATAATCATCACAATCATCATGACAGCTCCACAGATCATTAAAGTTGGTTTATTTGTCTTTTCAAAAGGAAAAGAAATGGAGCTCACAGCAGATGAGCATTCAGCCACTGAAAGACAAAGAGCAAATGTAAACAAGTTATGGCTTTGAACTTGTTTAATAATGCATGGGAGTGGCTAATGCTGAGTCCAGATGTGGACTGATACAGTTACTTTTAGACAAAACTCACAGATGCAAGCATATACTTGGCTTGTATTGAATGTGTCAATTCCGTGTTTTCCTTTTCCTACCTCTACTAGACTTTTTAATGTGGAATGATTTTCTCTCCCAGTATCTCAGGACACTCTGTCTCTGAAAACGGAGGCAGCACTGCATTCTGATACTCCACCAGAAGGAAGACTTCATGGATGGCTAATTAATGCTCTGTCTCCTCCTTCTTCCACCATCTTCTCTCCCTCTAGAAGCGGAACCGGAAGTTGACAACCTTCTAGTTTCAGATGCCACTCCAGACGGTTTCCGTCTGTCCTGGACTGCTGATGAAGGGATATTCGACAGTTTTGTTATCAGGATCAGAGATACCAAAAAGCAATCTGAACCACAAGAAATAACCCTCCCTTCCCCCGATCGTACCAGGGACATAACAGGTCTCAGAGAAGCCACTGAGTACGAAATTGAACTCTATGGAATAAGCCGTGGAAGGCGATCTCAGCCTGTCAGTGCCATAGCAACAACAGGTACTGTAAACAAACAGGTGCCTTAGCAACAGTAGGATCTATAAACAAACAGGAGAGGAAAGAGGAAATTCAAGACTGGGACACTTCTTTCTGTAGGGCTGCATAATCACAAGAGCTCTGGGGTGCAGACAGATCCTGGTTCCTTCAACCATACATTGTGTTCTCCTAGACTGTATGGACAAATCTCTGCACCAAAAGAGTATGATTCCAGGTACTTAGCAGGGTGGAGAGGATTCAGTGAGTTAACTCATGTAAAACCCACAGCATGGGACCTGGGATGTAACAAGGGCGTGAAAATGACTCTCCTATATCATCTTGACAACTATTGGAGATTTTAAATTCCAATCTAGATGAATTGGATGAATGCACTAGATGAATGAGGGCAGTGGAAACATGGAACCAAGAACTGCAAGGATTATAACATGTTAAAACTGTCCCACATGAGCCCTCAGTACTGTGGTTAGCAAAGTGAAGGATGGAGCTGGTAAGGCTAGCAGGACGGTCTTCCTGGGCTCACAAATATGAGCAGATGCTGCATGTAAGAGCCCTCCACAGGGGCAATAAGAGCCTTTCTCCTGTCAGCTATGCTAAGGAGAAAGGAAAAATTACCCAGACACATCATTACTATGGTCATAAACCTTACTCAACTCTTTAGAGCGAGAAACAAAAACCCGAAAATGTGGTACTTTTAGAAAACTGAGGGTATAGTCAAGATGGCATTGCATAGAGACAGCCCCCTCAAAGGACTCTGAGGAAGGAATCAGAAAATCCCAAGTAAAAGATAAGCACCAAGAAATGATAAGCTACACACAAAGGCTCTTGACCTTGTCTATTGATGCATCAAGAATGTGAGGCCCAGAAAGCTGAAGTACTGTGCCTAAGATCAGGCTGCTATAATGAGCTTATTGTGACAGTGTGACTGTAATTATTTTAATAGTCAAACCAGATGACAGGTAACCAGTGAATATATACACTGGCTATGTCTGACAGACACAGGAGATATTAGTCCCAGCTCCCTATGTTAAGACATGTTTTATTGTATGGGTATGTAGGAGATGGTTTGTGGGTTGTGCATGTGTCTGTCTGTCTGTGTGTGTGTGTGTGTGCCTGGGTGTCTGTATGTCTGTGTATCTGTTTGTGTGTGTGTTCACTTGCACGTAGAAGCCGGAAATCAATTTAGGTATCTTTCTCAGAAGCCATCTCTCTCTCTCTCTCTCTCTCTCTCTCTCTCTCTCTCTCTCTCTCTGTGTGTGTGTGTGTGTGACACAAGGAGGCATACAGAGACATATTTTGTGTGTCCATTTATATATGGCATATATGTATGTGCAAAATCTGAGTACGCAGGTGCTCATGCCTACATGAGCACAGAGGTAAGGGGAGAAAGCAGAGAGTCCTGCTCTACCACTGTCTACCTTGTTCTATTGAGACAGGGTATCTTATTGACCCTGGAGCTGGGCTTTTGGCCAGCAAACTCCAGGAATTTCCTCACACATACTTGCACATAGCACTGGAGTTATTTACACATGGCCACTGTGCCTGGCTTCTTATGTAGGTGCAAGAGACTTCCACCCAGCACCTCACACTTCCCACCAAGCCATCTCCCCAGCCCACCTTACATTTTTATACTGTACCTCTGACTGAGACCCAGGGTTTACCAATCTATCTAGACAGACAGGCCAGCAAGTCCCAGGGATCCTGTCACTGTGTCCCCCAATGATTAGATTACATGTGTAACACTATGTCCAGTGTTCTGCATGGCTGCTGGGGTTGTGCTCAGATCAGCATGCTTAAGCATGCTGCAGACTGAACTATCTTCTCAGTACCACCATAAGATATAGTATTGTGACAAGAGACAGAATACAACAATCTACAAGAATCTACCCACAGAAACTATAGCCAGTGCTTGCAGACATGGAGATAGTGCATTAATGTAGTGAGAGGAAAGGCATTGCTCTTTCTGCTTACAGGAACCCCAGTTCATACACTGGCTGCACAGTGGTTAGCATAGCTCTGCTCCAGAGTATCCCACTCCAAAGTTGATCTCCATCTCCCTGTGGCTCCCAAAGAATGGCTCCAGATCAGAAGCAGAGACTGATCTTGGTTTATAAACACTGCTCTTCAAAGCTCTGATCACTGATTTTGTTTTGCTGATTTTTTTTCTTCTATAATCCCTGTAGTTCTAAAGAAAAATAAAAAGAACAATCTTGAATTGATTTGCTTTTTTAAGAACAAAAGAAAAGCCAGAGCTCTCTTTGTTAGGAAGACCCCCCTCTTGGGCTCTTCTCTGTGGGGTCTTAGATTCACTGCCAAAGAGAAAAGCACATGTGTGTTTGTACACCGTGTGTAAGCAATAAGTCCATGTGTGCCTGCATACCCATGCTCCAGGACCAGGAGAGTGCAGAAGACATGATGTAAGCACAGCAAGGACATGCCTAACCTTCAGTCTCCAGCTCAAGTGTCTCTTTTAACTGTTCATTCGCTCCTCTTCTCTCTCTTCCCTCAACCCATCGTGAGTTCTCCTCAACAGCAACCTGTCCCTCTTCCCACCTGATAATGGTCTGCTGTGATTCCTCCTTGTAAGATATTTCTGTCTGGCTATCAGCTGCCCACCCTGAATACCCAGAGCAGCAAGGAAGGCAGTTCAAGCTAGTGGTTAGCCAGTGGTCTCTGGGCAAACTCTGGGAGTCTAGCTATGTTTTTCCCATGTGTGACCTTGACCTTGAGCAATCTCAAGACCCTCATCTGGAAAACAAAATTTAACTTAAAGATCAACATAAGATTTAAACAGGACATGAATAGTGCTTAACTCTTCCCTTGCCTATTGCAATAACATTAGCTATTATATGTTTGGTGAACTGTAAAATTTATTTTTAGTGGACAACAAAAACCAAATATTAAGAAGACTATAACAGTGGACTCTGACCGTGTAGCTGCATAGTAGTTCTATCTAGAGGTAACAAATAGTACCACTTTCTTGTCTCTCCAGAAGCATACAAATAGACAAAATTCAACATATATTAAATTTTTTGAGCAGAAGCTTCTTCCTCCTCTAGGAAGATAAACATTTCCAGATCCATGTGCACGATCCTGAAGGTTCCTGAAAAATAGGCAGTCACAGAGAATTGTGACTGCTGTTCTCTTCCAGAGACCCTTGCAGCCCACCAAAGTTGTTCAGAATAAGGACCCGAAAGTATTTTCTTGGTCTCTTCCAGTCTCAGTTAATACACTCATGTTCCTAGGGCTCGTTTCCAATCCTGAGGCCTAAACTGTAGTTAGCACCTCTTTTTTTGAACTCCAGAACAGTCTCCACTCTAACCTGCTTACATTTCCCAGTCCGGCATTCTCTAAACTCCTCAGCCCCATTTCAATCAAGTCAGACTTGAAGCCACACCACACAGTTGCAATTCCATTGTTTCTGGAAGCTGGTCAGCACATTTGCAGAAATACTATTTAGTAAATCTCCCTTCCATAATGACATGAGCCCTTCGTGTTCAATACCTCTGATTCAGAGCCACACTTTTTCCAGGAAGCATAAAGATGGAGGCCATCAACTGAGAAGCATGTGATATATGCCATGCATGTCTAGTACACTGGCAGACCAAAGGAGAGTCATGTTCAGCTCCATTTCACAATATAAATACCAAGCCCCAGTGTACTAAGGTGTTTGTAGGAGGTAAACCCTAGGTGGAACTCTTACTAAGGTTATTTCTACTCCAAAGTTCTTGCCCATAAATCCACCAACTATCTCTTAATTGGGCATAAGCCTAATGCATATTAAATGAAAAATGCAAATTTATAGAGAGAGAACTAAGTTTTAGGTGGTTGACAATTGCCAATAACAAAAGGCATTCATTATGGATTTTTTTTTTTGGTTTTTCCAGACAGGGTTTCTCTGTGTAGCCTTGGCTGTCCTGGAACTCACTCTGTAGACCAGGCTGGCCTCAACTCAGAAATCCGCCTGCCTCTGCCTCCCAAGTGCTGGGATTAAAGGCGTGTGCCACTGCTGCCCGGCTCATTATGGATTTTGAAAGGCAAAGTTTTTTATGAAGAGCAAGCAAAATCACCTTTAAGGATTTTTATCAAGTTTATGTAGTTAGCTACTGAAAGTTCTTTTTTATTGAATCTAATAGTAAAGAAAGCATTATTACATAGGTCTCTCTAACTCTTGCATTTGTATGTGTGCATGGCATGCATGTGTGTGTTCACACCTGTGGCACTATAGATGTCTGAGAGATGCAGGTGCTTGTGTGTTCATGCTTACAGAGGCAGAGGTTGTATGTCTTTATCACCTTGCACCTTACATATTGAGGCAAGATCTCTTACTAAACTGTAAAGTTTGCCAGCTCAGTGGGTCTAGCTACCTGAAACTCATAGAAGGGGAGGAGATCTCTTTCTTCTGCTTCCTGAGAATTGGGGTTACAGACAGATCATCGTGTCTACCCAGATTGTATGTGGATCCTGGACATCTAAACTCAGACCCTCATATTTTTGCAGTTAGACTTTTACCTGTTACGTCACATCCCCAGCCCCTCTCCAACTTTTTAATAAATATGACTCTAGTGTTCTGTGCTTAGCTGTCTGTTGTAGGACCCCATAGCAGAAAGTTGCACACTGGACTAACAAACACCTAGGAAGCTCTTTGGCATAAAAATATCATGCCCACTGCTCCTGGAATTCCACCACTATTGTGACATTGCTACAGACAATGTCTGGTGGATTTCCTACCACTTCTTACCAAACACATGCCCCTGAGTACGTAATGGGTGAGGCCATTGATTCTTACAGCATATAAGGCAGTGTAGATAATATTGCCATTGTCTAGATGAGAAAACTGGGAAAACTAAAAAAGAAAGCTTTGTTTATAAGATGCAGATTCTAAACTGTAGCATAACCTACATCAGCCAGCAAGGTTTCCAGTTAGAACAAGTCAGTGAATTGAGTAAGCAGAGGAAAATCCCCCAAGGCAGAGCTTATGTATATCAGTAGGGTCCACTCTCAGCTAGACTCACCTAGATCTTTCCTGAGGGGTGCCTTAAGGTAGCTTGTGTAGGAAAAGGTCACCTGAGGAAGAAAACATTGAGGACAATTGCATCTAGTGGATTATCTGCATGCCAGAGTCTATACCAAGGGTTTTACATCTGTTATCTCCACTAATCCTCCAAACATTCCTGTGGGTTCCACAGGATGGATGCAGAAACTGAAGCTCATAGAAGGGAAGAGACTTGTCCCAGGCTGCCCAGCCTCTCAGTGGTATTTGAACAATTAAGATCTTGTAGGTTCCTCAAACTCTGTGGCTTAGAAAAGAAAAGATTTGCCATGGAGAATAAAAAAAAAAGGAGAGGTAGAAACAGAGATCCAGGTAGTTTCTAGGTCACAGAAAACAGCTGAAGGAGCAGATGCCTTAGATGAGAGAAAAAAGACAAAAACGGGTATGGAAAAAATTCTCACTGAAAAACTCTACATGTTTCCCAGCTTAATGACCAACATGGGCTGAAGCAGGGATGTGACAAAAAAGCAGGCTCCCTAGAGACTGGAAATTGTTTCCTGAGTTAGCATGGTCAGCTGAAGCAGGCAGAATACCGAGCCAAAAAACACACAGAAGCCGAAGGAAACCAGATTTGGGAAGGAGAAATGAAGGCAGCAGAACTGCCCTCTGGGCATGGGTTTCTTCTCACCAGTGAACCCAGTGTCCACTGGTGTAAGTTTAGTTATGACCTGACCTTTCTTCTTGGCTTTAGATCTCCTTGAAGATACATGCGTGGGCTGTCAAAATTAGTTTCCAAGTGAGCTTAATTTCCGGATGCCAGACTGCCCAGTGCAGTGATTCAGAGAGGTCCCATCAGAAGAATGTCAGAAAAAGGAGACTTATTTTGGTCCTTTGTATAATGGCTACAATTGAATTTTCATCTTGTGGGTGTCTATATGAGGAATAAGCCATATAATCTGGAAAGAACCATACACTTTTACATCTTACCATTAAAAAGAAACACAAAACAAAGATCTGAAAAAAATGCTAAAAATGAAATCAAAGAAAATTATTCAAATCTGTGAAGTCACTCTGCTCTCCTCTATGGAAGCAAGCCAACATGCCAACATTCATCTCAGATGAAGTCAAATGACCATGAAGCCCACGGTCACCTGGGCTACATGGTCAATGTATCTGCTGTGAGTTTTCTTTTATGTCACAGTGTAACCGTGTATTATACATTCTCTATTCCTGAGACTTGATTCAGTCATCAACTCTACATGCTAACGGCTCCTGGGCAAGGAATCCAGGAAAAAAACTACTAATGAACAACAGAGGTAATGTTTCAGGGTTTCTGTTTTGTTTTCTCCTTGACAGCCATGGGTTCTCCGAAGGAAATCATGTTCTCAGACATCACTGAAAATGCAGCCACAGTCAGCTGGAGGGCACCTACTGCTCAAGTGGAGAGTTTCCGGATTACCTATGTGCCTATGACAGGAGGTAGGGGACCTAGAGATTAAAGAGAGTGGGGAGAACATGCAAAATTGGAGTTAAATGGCAAATGAGATGCTGGTTGCTTTTATCATACCTCCTCCAAACATCATGGCTAATGAAAACCACTTCCCTCTTTCTGAGATCATCTAGAAAGATGCCTTTTGTAAAGACATTTTGGAAGAAACTATCTTAGAAAATGTCACCTTATTTAACACTCTTTGTGGCCTTGAAATTGTTAAAAAAATTTTCAAGGAAATGGTTCCCTAGTATTTTTTGAACACAAGAGCAAGGGAGTTTATATAAACAATCCTTTTCCCCTTTGATCACAGTCATCTGGAAAGCTCTTCTGAGATATGTGTGAGGTTTTGCCCTTAGGGGACTTATCCTCTGTCTCATTTTAGGATGGAGAACTGAGTCTTAGCAATGTTAGAACTTGAAACACACAGACTTTAATCAAGGGAAGTATAGTCTAAACACACCCTAGCAGGTAGAGAGCTGCCTCTTGTTGGAGGTTTGTAAAGACAGGCTGGTCAGTAACAGTGACACTGTAGCATCTCCACTGGGCATATGGCCAGCTGGATTGCAAACCTTCCACCAGTCCTAAAATTCTAAGAAATATAAATTCCAGACTTCCTAATAAATTTAAGAGTACACATTTAACTGGGACCATCGTGTTTTATCTCTTCAAGTAACAGGGTCTGTAGCATCTTAAGTGAACCCAATGAGTTAAGGAGCTTGGAACTATGCTACATTGTGAGCATCCCATACAGTTCATGCAGGGGAACTAATAAAGAAAATAAACTTTGTGCAACATGCCAACTCCTTCCCAAAAGGAAACTTGCCATTTTTAGTATGCTGTGACTTCATGATATTTTCCTTTCCTGACTGGGTTTTTGGCATCTGCACCAATGGAAAAAACATTATACAAAAAGTAAGGTCTTTTCCTTCATGCCAGAAGGTGGGATGAAAGGAGAGGAGCTCAAGAGAACGAAATTGAATAAAGATGTAATTTCATTTCCAAGTTGGGTGCACCGAGCTAGGAGGCCATGATGAGGAGGTGTGGAAGAGGCTCCTCTGATCCTGCTTTCGCTGATCCCAGGTACCCCTTCCATGGTGACTGTGGATGGAACTGATACTGAGACCCGGCTGGTGAAGCTCACCCCTGGAGTTGAGTACCACGTCAGTGTTATTGCCATGAAGGGATTCGAAGAAAGCGATCCGGTCTCGGGGTCTCTAATCACAGGTGTGTACCCCTGATCAGTGTTTCATCCTTGCCCTCAGCACGATGACTCATGACTGAGAATTGCAAAAAGCTTGCTCCTGGAGTCCCAGTGGGAAGTGAGCTGGAATGAGAGCATCCAGCATCACCCTCTGGCTCATTCTTAGCCTCTAATAAACTGGATTGCCCCAGAGACATCCTGAATGCCCTCTGCTACTGTGGAAAGGAGTGGAGTATAGGAGCTACACTGAGCTGAGACCATAAATCTTCCATGTGTTAGCCACATGAGCTGTCAGTTAATTTCTCTGAGGTCTGATGAACTTCTCTGTAAAATGGGTATAATTCTGCTTCTTGCATCAGTGTTGCAAGGGGTCAGTAAACATAAAGACAACTTTACCTGTCACCTCACTCCTCCCCCCTGCTGCCCGGAAGCATTGTGAACACCCCCCAGAATGTGTCCTTCTACAGCTTTGGGATGATAAGAACTATGGCGGCACTGTCCCCTGCAGCTGCTGTAGTTAAGGCACTGTTCACAGACTCGATGCAGTGTGTCCTCACTGCTGTATTCATTCCCAGCTTGTAGAAGAGGCACCTGAGACATGAGGAGATTACAAAGCAACATGACTAGAAATGTGGAAGAAAACAAGGGTCACTCGAACCAACCCTATCAACCTTTTAAAATAAAGGTTGTTTTCCTGTTAAAGTCTAATTTAAGAATAATGGGTAGTATTGTGGGAGAATGAAGTGGAAACTTTTGCTTCAGAAGTCTCTGTCTCTAAACAATTTATCCTTTGAGATATGACAAATTGCCCAACCCAGTCCATTCAGTGATCCAAAGAATAGGCCTCCCAGGAAATTTCAAAAATATACTACTTCTATACAAGACTTGGTAATGTACAATTTAAACATCCTATCTGGACTCAAAGTCCTGTCTACTCTCCACTTGGGCTTCTGTTTTCCCTAAGAAATATTGCATTGATAATTCTCCACAGCCACAGACACAAAAGCTGGGTGTGTCTCCTCCTAAGGCCTCATTGTCACTACCAGTTAAAGAAGGGTCTGTACACACATGAGAGAATCAGGAAGGCACTGTAAGAGGAATTATATTGACTCCATGACAGTGGTTTGTCACTTCCTGACTCTTTGGCCAGTTCCCTGAGACTCAGGTGCCAGTCTGTGAGCTGAGCTGCTACTTAGGACATCCTAGTCAGTTGAAGGAGTAATTAAGTTACTGTTAGAAAAAGTAAGAGAGAGATCCCTCCTTCAGGTCAGCTTTAAAGGAAGAAACTCTGAACAAGGAAAATGCTCCCTTAAAAGAAGCCAGAGATTAAGACCCCTGGAATATCCATTGACAAAACAGGTCATTTGAAAATAACTCCCAAGGGCCAGAGCAGTGGCTTATCTTTTAAGAGCTTACACTGCCCTTATTTGAGGCCTCAAATTTACTTCCTAGAATCTATAGCTGAAGCCTTGAACAGCTGCACTTACATGTACACACCCCATACAGATATATGCATATTGGTTGTTTTTATACACATTTGTCATTGTTGTCTGAGACACTCTTACTATGTGGCTCTGGATGGCCATCAACTCTTGACCCTCCTGCCTCATCATCCCAAGGATTGAAATAACAGGCTAAAAACGTTTACAAATATATTATCAATAACAAATGCTGAGCGCTTCCCCTACTATGTTTTACAGACATTCTTCAGTGAAGTGGTTTTTGCAAAGACATGGAAGCACAGGAAAATAAGTCACAATAGAATCTGAGCCTAGAGACCTCCAGATTATTATTCCCTAAATAAAAATATCACCCTCCCTATAAAATTCCCTAAATAAAAATATCACCCAAAGCCCAGAAAAGCCTCAGGCAGTAGTGACCATACAAGTCTCCTCTATGTATGGTTTTTTATGTTCCTTTCCTGGAAACATGAATCCTGATGATAACCCTTGTCACACTTAAACACTGTTCAGGAACTGCTTACCTGTAACATCACGTACAAGTCAAAAAGAAAAAGCCAGCCAGTATTATCATGCCCATTTTACATATGAGGAAATAGAGACCAAAACTAACACAACAATAAGGAAAGGCGTGATGATATAAGCCAGGTTAGCCTTTTCCATGAGCTGACCCTGAGCCCATACATGCACGTGTCCTCTGATCTCCTTCTCTAATATGATGAACCCTTTTCCTGTATCTCTTTCCAGCTCTGGATGGCCCATCTGGCCTTCTGACAGCCAACATCACAGACTCAGAAGCCTTGGCCATGTGGCAGCCAGCCATAGCCACTGTGGACAGTTACGTCATCTCCTACACAGGGGAGAGAGGTAAGGTCCTGTCCCATATTCTCTATACTCTGATGAGGGTTTGTCTTGCTGCAGACTCCTCCCATTCTCCCTTCAATCTGCCACGGGGTGACAAAACCCAGTGGTACACTGTAAGAGACAATAATGTCTTTGCCTATCTCTACTGTATCCTCAAGAGACTTGGGTAAGCCATTCAAGTGAAAAGAAAAAGAAAAATCAGGCACATTTGGAACTTTGCACGTTTTGATGACCTGTCCCACCTTGCTAGACTCTTGAGTTACTTTTCTCATTGCTGTGACCAAATACCTGACAACCAACTTAAGGGGTTACAGGTTTGCTCTGAATTCTAATTCCAGAAGATAACTCCCACGTGTCAAGAAAGTGCTGGCAGCAGTAACAGGAAGCTGCTGGTCACAAGGTATCCACAGTCAGGAAGCAGGAAATGGGGCCAGTGATAAAACCTAAAGCTTTCCTCAGGTGGCTCACCTTCTTAAGCAGGCTCCACCTCCTCACTATACCAAAATCTTCTCAAACAAGCCTACCAACTAGGAAGTTTTGAAACACATGAGCCTATGGGGACATTTCATATTCAAAGCACTTCAGGGAGGGACAGGCTCTCAAGGAAGCAGCTCTTATTCTTTACAAAGAAGGTTTCCTTAATCTCAGGTCTTAACCAAATGGCATCAGGAGGTCCTGGGGAGCCTAGCTTTCTCAGAGGCCACAGGAGGGCCTAACTGAAGCAAACTTGATTGAAAGAATCTGCTTTTCCCATCTGTATCCATCTGTACCAACTTACCCAGTGGGCAAATTAAACTCTTGCTGAGACCATCAACCAAAGGAAACAACCAGGAAATAAATCAAATGCAATCAAATGCAAATCAAATGAGGAAAAAGAGCCCCTTTCTCTAATCTCATTCATACATTTATGATGAGCTGGTCTAGAAAGGATTCTGTTATTTTGTTTTCCAATTTTCCTATTTTATGGTTCAAGACTGCTTGGCTTTCACTGACAATATTACACGACATGACACTATAACCCATGGCTGAGGAGCTCTGAAAATCTTAGTTTAGCTCTGACGGTACCCCGAGTTTCATGAGAAAAGAGAAGAGATTAGTCAGGAGGAAAAAATTTAGCTTATCCACACTCCTCTTGGTATTCCCTGTAAGGAAATTCTTCTGAGAGGGGGAGGATGGTGTCCTCTCCCCCTGAACGTCAGCTTACGGGTGTTGGGAATAGTAGAGATTTTAGATCAGGGCTAATCAAGACCTGGCCAAAGAGGGCAGGGCTTGTTGAGAATGAGGCAAAGTGACCCAACTTGTACAGTTTGCCAGGGACTCACCCAGTTTTTACATGTAAAGTTCTCGGCCTGTGAAACCCCAGTCTTAACAAAGCAGAATGGGAGTCTCCTATGATTATAAGATGGATATTTTTAGCAAGCCAAGTGATCCAATAGGCGTGAAAGCCACTGTCGGGCTCTGTTGTCCATCACTGTCACCCCTCAGCCTCCACGATTTGGTAACCTTTGACTGGGCAGCATTTGGTACTTTGTAAGCAAAATGATGCACCGAGAAAAAGGGGTGGGGCTAGAAGGAGCACAAACTGAATGTGACCCTTAGTACCCAAGGCTCGGAGATGCTACCTACCATTCTCCTGTTGCTCATTCCAGTACCTCAAGCACGACACTTTTCCAACCAGTTTACCATACTGCATGGGAAAACATCTTCCCATCTTTCCAACCTGCTGCCTAAAAATAAATAAATAAATAAACAAAAAGTCCAGTCTCTGTATGGTCCACCTTTCATCACCTGAGTGCTCAAGAGAGAAAGGCCTGTGAGTCACCTCAGAACTCTGACCTTCTTCGTTGTGGGGTCACCAAAAGGTTGTGTCTTAGAAGGAGGTGTATGTGCTGTGTGTCAGGGGTAACTGGTACACGTGTGTGTTTCGTACTTAGTACCAGAAGTTACACGCACGGTGTCTGGGAATACGGTGGAGTATGAGTTACATGACCTGGAGCCTGCCACAGAGTACGTACTGAGCATCTTTGCAGAGAAAGGACAGCAGAAGAGCCCCACCGTCGCTACCAAGTTTACCACAGGTACCAAGATACCCAGAGTGGAAGGCCTCCTTTCTGAATTGCGCACCCACAGACTGCATCTTAAACCACATCCCTTCCTTCACTCTTCCTCCCTAAGTCAGGCCCTTGCAGTGTGATGGCATCAGTATGAGTTAAATTCAGCAGTGCCCACTCAATCAAGACCCAAAGAAGCATACCATTTCCCCTTGAAATGAAATGACCCAATGGATGAGAAAAGGGCATGTAAAGGGAGGTTTGGTAAGTGGAAAAACACTCCCTACTGGCTCTAAACCCAGCATTTAATGATCCATGCTCCAGGCTGGGAAATCGTTTTTAAGAATTTTTCAGGGTAGTTTCCTTAGATGTTCATCGGGGTTTTATGCACTGAGATCTTTTTACGAAGTTCAACATTTGGGGAAGTAAAGGATTGTCCCTTCTGTTGGGCTAAAGGGCCTGTATTAGCACTCTTCAGCCCTCTTGGTGAGAAACAATAGGACAGTAATGCTCTGCACAGCTGTCTTTCTCCTCAAATCTAACCGAAACCACCCAGGAATGTGTGGGGCCTTCGGACCCGTGAGGTGATAAGACTCATATAAACTTTGACTTTGGAGATCAATGGTTCAAGTTCTTCATCTATAGTCAGGAGGGATTCTTGTCCAAGGCCATGATCAATGTTAGAGAACAGACTTGAGGCCAGTTCTCTCTCTGCTTTACACCTGCTCTCTCACTTGCTACACACTGTCTTCTCCAGAACTCGATTCCCCAAGAGAATTGATGGCTACTGAGGTTCAGTCAGAAACTGCCCTCCTCACCTGGAGACCTCCGCGAGCATCGGTTACTGGATACCTCCTGGTCTATGGATCTGTGGACGGTACAGTCAAGGTATCTGTAAATCACACATTGCTGTGAAAAAATATCTGCATTATCATCAAAGTAGGAAAGGATTAGCTGGTACCGTTTCTTCACTCTAAAAAACTAAAGACAAAAAAAAAAAAAAACTAGTAGAGACTGGATGTAGTGCCAGACCTTTCGAGTCACATACCTCATGCTCACCTTTCTCCCTTTAACCAGACCCAAGCTATCTGAGAGACAGCCAAGATCAACAGCAGTGTTTTATAAAACATGACATTTTAGGAGTTGGGCTCACTCATGGTTATCTAATGTTTCATTGAGAAAGTACCAACAACCTCTTCTGTATCTTTGACACATACAGTGTCACCATCTGACCTACTGTGATGTATCTCACCACATCCTTGAAATGTCACTTGTGAAGACCAGCTACATTTATTGCTAATATTACCAGTGCTCTCCCCTCCATGAGCTTTTCTGTATTTCTAAGCTCGTTTAATTATTCTCTTCATACATAGTTTTTGAAGCATCTGTATATCTGCTTCACTTTAGCTGAGAAATACATGCCACTGCTATTGTAGTCTGTAGTTTGTATGATGTTTCTTCTAGATTTCATTAGTTTTGTTGCTGTGGTTTGGTCTGGTCTCCCTTGTTCACGCTAGAAACTTCTTCCCAGTGTCTCTTGGTCCTGGCTTATCCTTTTATACGTAAGCCAAGAACAAAGAACCTGGTTAGAAGTTCAGCAGCACATAAGGGTTTGTTGACACTGGGGTTCAATATAGAGATCAGCTGCTGTGTACCTGGCAATTTGTGGAGGCACCGCATAGTGCTTAGGCTCTTACTGTATGCAATTTTTGCTTGCTTTTACCCTTCCAGTGTGGTAACTTGACAGCCTCACCAGCTGATCCTGGTGTATGTGAATCCATAGCCTCCACCGTAACTCAGATGCTCTAGAAAGTAAACCTCATCTCTGCATCTGTTCTTCTGGGGAACAAGGAGAATGGGGAATCAAGCTATTTCTCATGCAAAGTTTCTAAACTAAATGAACTTCTCTGAGTCGTGCCCTGTGTTTCCTGCAAAGGCAGCTATGCTGCTGTACACAAGTATCAGGAACTTGCTGGTTGCTTCCCTATTTGTTAGCCAGCCTGGGGTGGTTCTACCCACTCCAGTTAGTTCCTAGCACTCTCTGCTCTGGCACTGCAGGAACTGCTTCCTCTACTATCCACTTCTGCTCGGCAAGGTGCATAGGATCTATCTGTTTCTATCTCCTCCTCCTTCCCATTCACTTTTGTAGCTTCATTTCTTATACTTAACTCCTATTTTATAAGGTATAAAAAACATATAGAGCAATATTGGTATTTCTGATCTGCCATGTTTAACCATAAGTAGATACATATCTAGCCTTTCTGGAGTCAAGATAAAAATGAATGAATTCACAGTTTGAACTGAAGCTGGTTATTTATGTTCATGGTGTCAGTACCCATGCCTTTAAGACAAGTGCATTGCACTTCTAGACTCCAAAAGTCTTCTGCAGGTTTGGAGTTCTAGGATTGTGCTTCCCTTGATCATGAACTTCATTTCAGACTATTCAGGCTCAGACAAATGAACACAGAAGCATAGAGCTGAATGCAAGTTTATGCTCAGGCAATTCAATAAACCTTGCTTTGTTCCCTGAGAGTTGATCCTTCCCCAGCAACCAGAGCTGATGGCCACACAAAGGTCACTAGGTCACTGGCATTGGGTGAACACACATAAATCATAGATAAGGTGGTGGGAGACTGGGAGAATGTGACATCATCCTCTGCCATCCACAAATTATGGGTTGGAAGCAAGTATCTCTGCTTCTGGGAAATTCAATTCCCACACCATAAAAACATACATAACATTCCCCCACTCCAGGAAGTCCCTAGGAAGTGAAAGAACCTTCTAGTGATCTCCACACTGACCTATTATTGACTAAACCCAATCAACTTTACCTGATGGGTTGTAGAGATCAGAATTGTGTTTATGCTGCTGCGATGGAGAAAGAATTCCAGTCTCAAACACCAAGGTCATCTATTAATAAGAATTGGAACCCAGTGAGGATTTGAGACAAAGTAGATCTTCTAGAAACTGAGCCCAACCACCAGTCTAGAACCCAGAGACCAGCCACAAGCATAGTTAGTGGGAGTCACACATCGTTCCTCATGGGTCAGCTAAAGCCTTTGTCCTGCCCCACCTACTGGGCTATTAACATCCTCTTGTGACTCAAGAGTTCTTCAGCCTGAGTTCTAGTTTCTCTAGATATAAATCTGCCTCCCCACTGTGTGATAATTCAGTTAGTCTACGATGAGGCCTAGGTTATCAAACTGTTTTAAATGTTGTGATAAAGGCTGAGCCCTCTTTCAGAACTGCTGACATAAATGGTCTCAACGTCTCCTGCCCCTTGTGCAATTCACCTTACAGTCAGCTTAAGCTTCTTAAGCCTGTTCAAAACCTCTCAGACCTCCCAACTCCTGTTGTTGATAAATGCCAAACTGCCTAACATTCCATTAAAGGACTTTTGTAATCCTTCTTTGTCCATTTCCATTACCTACCCCCACCTAGCATTAAGTAGAACTGATGCAAGGCAGTGCTTCTGTGTTACTTAAACTTCCTCTGCCTTTCTGATCCCAGAACTTTGACTTATGCAACATTCTTGCTATCTTAGACATTCCAGATATACACTTGGAATTTGGCACGCAGTAGGTACTGGGTAGGTTTTTGTTAAGGGAATTAATGATTGCATGAGCCAGTGAAAGGGGGCATCTCAACCATGAGACTATCTGGGACCAAACTGATTCTTTCACCTGCCCACAGGAAGTCATTGTGGGGCCGGACACCACCTCCTACAGTCTGGCAGACCTGAGCCCATCCACCCACTACACAGCAAGGATCCAGGCATTGAGTGGTTCCCTGAGGAGCAAGCTGATCCAAACCATCTTCACCACAAGTAAGGGGTTTAGGGAGGAACACAGTCTTAAGATCTGACCCTGTGACAGTGAATCAATCTTCCACGTCCACTTCAACTTCTATTTTACATTTTTCAAACAGAAATCTCCAAAACGTATCAATTCCCTATTAGTGCTTGGTAGCCTGGGGAATGTGGATGCAGGTATCCTAGTGAAAAGGATGGAAGACTAATGAGAGCTCATCTAGAACCAGTCCCATCCCCCCATCCCACTGGGTACAGCTTAGAAATCATCTACACTCCATGAACCTTAGTTCTTCATCTTTACAATGTGAGTTCTTTCAAAAAAAAGACACCCCTCCTTCACAAGTATCTCATGTGAGAAGTTGGGGTGTCGTATTTGAATCCCTAGCTTAGTCTGTGGCTCTTATACTGTTAAGTTTAATATAAGCTCCATTGTGAGGAGCACAGACTTAGAGAAGATGCAGGGGCTGTCTGCCAATTGGAACCTAGCCACTGCACAGATGAGCTAAAGTCTGTTCTGACAGTAGCCACCTCCTCCCTCCACTCTCACAGACACTCTTTCTCTTCACCCTGCAGTTGGACTCCTGTACCCCTTCCCCAGGGACTGCTCTCAAGCAATGTTGAACGGCGACACCACCTCTGGCCTCTACACCATCTATATAAATGGTGACAAGACCCAACCACTGGAAGTCTACTGTGATATGATCTCTGATGGAGGTGGATGGATCGTGAGTACCACAGTGGATTTTAGAGATCTGGGACAGGGGCTTGGATGAGGGGAAAATGTGCACTTTCAAATACATGTGCATAAGACTTTGCAAGGTAATCCTTGTCACATGGAAGCCCTTCACAATCATCTATTTAAATAGAAAGTAGAAAGCAAGGACTGGAGATGTAGTTCAGTTAGTAAATCACCTGAACAAGGTTTTGAGTTCAATCCCAGGACTGCAGAAAACCAAGAATAAAGTTGGTATGTCTACTTGCACTCAGAAGGTGGAAGCAGAAGGATCAGGAGTTCAAGGTCATCCTAAAATATCAGTTTTGAGCCATTCTAGGATAATAGGATGAGGAAGAGGGAGGAACTCTGATATGAATGGCAGTGACAATCAAACCTATTGTAGCCAGCACTGTCTGAGTAGTTACTTTTTATCAGACATGTGTTAAGAATTTCCGGACATATTTCAACCCCATGACGATATTGGCTAGGTAGGATTTTGTTTTTAATCAATAAACTTTGTTTGTAGATCATTCTCTGCCCCAACTTCTCCTCCACTGTCAGTCTCAGTGTGATGCATCATGAAGACTGATTAGATGCATCAATGTCACCAGAACTAAGAAGCATTGTCCATCCCTAGTTTTCAGAACACCTAGTCTTGGGAAGGGGAGGGGCATGATATACCCAAAGTCACATAGGGAATAAATAAGCAATGGAGAAAGCTGGAGATGGATGGATGTTCTTCCCTCAGTCTGGTGTTCCTTCTTCCAAAGAGGTGTCTTCTCCTTCCTTCTATCACTTAAGTATCCATGTTGTTGTAGGTTTTCCTGAGACGAAAAAATGGACATGAGGACTTCTATCGAAACTGGAAGGCCTATGCTGCTGGGTTTGGAGACCAGAGAGAAGAATTCTGGCTTGGTAATGCAGCTCTGAAAGTTTGCCACAGATATGCCTATGTCTGTCCTCCTGGTCTCTTGCCCTCCTGTAGTGAGCAATGGGGAGAGGATTAGAAGGAAAAAAGTTTGGGTAGGAGCCACAGAATGCTAGAATAATTAAATGTTCTAGGTCATAAAAGTAAGGCATTATCAGCCAGGCCTGTGGACCAACCTTGCATTAAGTCAGACACTAAACCAATTATAAAACCAACCTCAGTGCTGTCGTGGACTGCTTTCCTCTCAAGCTCCAGACACTGAGATGGGTCTCATGGTCATAATCATCCAAGAACATCCCTGAAAAGAGCAGAATTCCCATCTCATGAGAAAACAGACCCTCAAAGATGTTGTGTGGTTTATCTATGGCAATCTAGCTAATGGACAAATACACTGTCATTCAAAATTTCCCAGGTTAGTATTATGTAGCCATCATCCATCATAGACACTTTTCAGCAAGCCACAAGGACAGAGCATTTTTCTCTGCACCACTGTCTGAGCCTGAGACTCCTCATCTCAAAGTTATCAATTGCTTCCCATTGGTTAGGAATTTTAGAGTGTACAGATCATGTCCCTGGGCCTATTACCTTTGATCTTCACAATACAATAGGAAGTTGATAAGCAAAGGTATTGAACTGTTTTCTTCTGACGCTCAGAAACATGAGATTCATTTTGCCTGCTATCATACCAGCAGACAAAGAAGGTTTCAAGCCCAAGTTTGCATAATTATATCCCACTGTTGAGTGTTCCCCTGCTGCCTCAGTCATCTGTCATTGCTTACCAGACATTGCCTGTCATCCACAGGACTGGATAGCCTGAGCAAAATCACAGCCCAAGGGCAGTATGAGCTCCGGGTGGACCTACAAGACCATGGGGAGTCAGCCTATGCTGTGTATGACAGGTTCAGTGTTGGAGATGCCAAAAGTCGCTACAAGCTGAAGGTAGAAGGATACAGTGGAACAGCAGGTACGGGTTAGAGACACTGTGAGTCTGGAGTCATGAACTTCCCATGGATTCCCTCATTCACCACTCCTATTTCTGAATCAACAGATATTTGAATGTCCTCTGGATGCTAATTCTGAAGAGCTATCATTAAAAAAGTCTGGGCCAACATCTGCAACATCTGGTCTCTGAGATGTAGAGTAGGTCAAGAATCACGTCAACTATGGTTGAATTATAATGGCTCTCATTCAAAAAAGTGTAGTTCTTGTTCTATTGTAGTTAATAGTTGTAGAGTGGTGGTAGGAAAATGGTCTTTCAAAGACCTCCATCTTCACCAGATGCTTCCTTGTAATGGGCACAGGTAATGAGAATCTGTTAGTGTGTGAATTCTGATATATTGGGATGTCATGGGGAGAGGTTGAGAAGTGTTTCCTCTAAGTTCTCTGGTAGTGCATGGTTAGTCTATTGACTTCCAAGTGACCTTTTGTTCTTCACCTAAATTCTAACCCTAGTGTGCTAGGTTATGATTATGTGATACGCAGGCTATCTGACAATATTTAGTGACTAGAGGTCTTACTTATGACTATAGCCAGATACCTTTGTATATGAGGGACATGTCTACTTATACTATTTGGGAAGGGGTGGAGAATTTTTATCTTTGACTTAAAGTGGCCTTTGTGCAGCTTTCTGGCTCCACATTAAAAGAGAAACCAATAACGAAGTCATTCTTAGCAAGGCTATGAGGTGGCATCCTTCTCTGTAGATATTTTCAACTATTGAACTCTCACAAACATCTTTTATGAAAATGATATAAAGATGAGAAAAGCAGCTTGGGAAAATTCAGGAAATTTCAGCTCACAGGAGTGTGTGTGTGTGTGTGTGTGTGTGTGTGTGTGTGTGTGTATGCGCACATGCGCACACTCGAGCCCAGGTATGCATGCCTAGAGAGCAGTGGAAACAAAGAGAGGTTGGGTCAAGAATGCAGACCACCTCATATAAGCCATGGCCTTTTTGGGTGGCCTTCTTTTATGATTATTTAAACAGGAGACAGATTTGTGACCCCTCTGGGAGCCCCTCCAGAAAGGAAAAAGTCTTCACCTTTGACTAATAGGTGCCAAAGCCAGGTGGCAGTGAAAAGGACACAAAGGTCCTTTCAGAGGCAATTTGGTATGATGGAAGAGAGAGAGCCAGGGTTGGAAATTATTTTAGCGCTTACATGCCTCAAAAAAAAAAAAAAATCTGACACTTTATGCCCCTGCCTATAAATACCTCTTTGGCTGAGATCATGTCAAGAAGGAAGGATCTTGTTAGTTGGCAAGAAAATCTACCAACCAACAAGAATGTGATTTATGCTCACTTTATATCTCTGGTGGAGAACACTGTGGCCTTTCCTTTCACTCAGAGTAACCTTTTCAGGTTGTAGCTTCCTGCATGCTTTGGTGATAGTGCCTCACAGGAAAGTTTCATCAATATCTGCCTGCTCTCCTGCATGAGTATCATCGTTAGTTAAAAAGACTCTGAAGGACCTTTGACAGCTTGCTCCAAGATCTCAGCATCCAATACTTGGATGTCTTAGAATGTTTGTACACAGCTCTATGGCTTGGGAGTAAGAAGGACACAGACAATATTCTCAAGTAGAACTATAAGAAAACAAGGTTCTTAGGTAAGAATCAGACAACACCAGCCTGGTAAATATTCTTTTAAAATGATTATGAGATACTCAAGCTATCTGACAATATTTAGTGACTGAAGGTCTTAAATATGACTGTAGACAAATACCTTTGTATATGAAGGACATACCCATTGTTTTTATTTTTGTTTTGTTTGGAAGTTACATGGTCTCATCATGAAGCCTGTGTTGGCCTCAAACATATGCATTCCCTGTCTTAGCCCATCCCACCACATGCTGGGATTACAGATGTTCACCACTATGCCTGACTCACACATCATTATTAAATGCAAATTCCTCACCTTATCCTCATAGGTCTTTTGTGCAAAGCAAATATAGACAAATCATATATAACAACACTGGCTCTTTGTATGCCACTTCTCCCTGTCCAGAAAAAAAAAAAAAATCATATCTGGTATTAGAACAGCCCTGTGAAGTAGACAGAATCCACTGGATTTCCACATTTTTTTAGTTGAGAAAATTAAGGTTTAGAGGAAGCTCAGCCTGTACCAGGTCACAATTAGAAAGGCAAAGAGATGGACTTGAATGGAACCTTCCAGAACCACCTGCAGCCTTCTTTCTTAACATATAACAGTGCTTCTGTCAGAAATAAGTCTTGGGGGTTGGCATTTATGTCCCATGCTTTGATCTTCAGTCCAGAGTGAAGTTTAGTGCCAGCATATCCAAGGATCTTTCAGTTGTCACCTTGGATTCTGCCCTTGACAACCTTAGGAGACTTTGATTTGGAGGAAGTCTTCAATCTCTCTTCTCTTTCATTTATTCTCAATCAGGTGACTCCATGAACTATCACAATGGTAGATCCTTCTCCACCTATGACAAGGACACAGACTCAGCCATCACCAACTGTGCCCTGTCCTACAAAGGAGCTTTCTGGTATAAGAACTGTCATCGTGTCAACCTGATGGGCAGTTATGGGGACAATAACCACAGTCAGGTGAGTAGTCTGACAAGGTTGGAGAAGCAAGATGTGAGTAAGGGAAGGGCACTTCAATTAGAAAACGTGTTACCTTCCAACACAGTGAGAGATCTCAATGACATGACGGATGAGCTAAGATCAAAACAGCACATATTAACTCTTAGAGATCCCGAGGGGAACCACTGTCCAAATAGGTCACAAATGTAGAATTTTCCCTACTGGTTAAATTACTGTTAGAACTCTTTAAAGCCAAAGAAAGTGGATGTTATTCAAGGGAAACAGGGATGATATAGACCCTGGCAGAGCACAGGCCCACAGGCATTTGCATCTTCATAGTCCTCAGAAGGACCCTAGAGGACAGCATGAACTTTGAATCCCCTTTGTTTTGCAAAAGTCCTCACACCCTTTGAAATCTGACCTTCCTTCCAGAGGTCCCAGAATGATTTTGGAAGCATGCCCAAACCTTCATATGCCTAGTCCCCCACCTCTGCCTTTTCTACAAACCCCACACAAGTCTAGTACAGCTCCCACTGTAGCAGATTTCTGAGCTCAAGAAAATACAAATTACATGTAGTGAAACTGAGGACCACAGTTCAAGACCCTTTATCTCTTACACAAGTGTATATTTGTGTGTGTGTGTGTGTGTGTGTGTGTGTGTGTGAGTGTTTGTGTGTGTACATGGTATATGTTTGGGGATACATAGGTATAGACAGCTGTGAAGTCTGCTCCCTCTTCACACCTTTATGTGGGCTCTCAGGATATAACTCAGGTCTTCAGGCTTGAGTGGCAGACTCCATTCCTTGTTGAGTCATCTCCTCAGCCCTTACATGGAAGTGCTGATATGCAATCCTAACCCTGAATGCCAGGTTGCAAAGCTTGTGTTCTATCCGAATTCTTTTTTGCTGTTCTATGCCAAACCCTTAGGAAAATGTCCCCATGGGAATTCTGTAAATTAACACACACACACACACACACACACACTGCTCTCAGCTACTCAATTCTATAACCTCATCATGACCTGAATTCTTACACCCTTTTCCTTAGAAACAGAAGTTAATGTCAGCCACTATTTTATTTCAAGATGGCTGTCCAAGGCTTTGTGCAAACCATGATGACTCCTAATGATGGGTAAAGAATTAGTTTAGATTGAGCTGGTGCTTTTGAAAGTTTTCACAACACAGGTTGGCAAAGACAAAATCAAGATACAGCTGCCTGCGAAATGCCTAGTGGTTATAAGTTGAAACAAACCCCTTTGTGTTTTGATGACTAAACTGTGATGGTCCATGAGCATGTGTCCAAATGGAAATTAACCCAGAGGGCTCTGGTTTTTTTCACAGGGTGTTAACTGGTTCCATTGGAAGGGCCACGAGTACTCAATCCAGTTTGCTGAGATGAAACTGAGACCCAGCAACTTCCGAAATCTGGAAGGCAGGCGTAGGCGGGCATAAATTCCAGGGACAGTTTGGTGAGAGAGGAATGGGGCCCAGAGAAAAGGAAGGATTTTTACCAAAGTATCAACACAACCAGTCCAATGGTGAAGCTATCCTTGGGCATTTGGTGGGCGTCCAAGCAGACCATGGATCACTGAGGCACTGACATAGGCCCCTCTGCAATTACTTCCTTCGCACCAAAGACAACAGTCTGCAACCAGTTTCTGCTTCCTTGTTTGATTGAGCAAAGTCTCCTAGTGACTGCAACACCGTGACTTTAACTTCTCTTGGGTGGTTCTGGGAATGGGAGAAGGCAAGCTGGCTAGACAGTGGACATGGTCATTTTCAGAACCAGCTGTATTTTACACAAAGCTGTACAATTGTTATTGGTTGGAGTGACAAAGATAAAAACGTGTGTCATTGGAAGTTACCCCTTGCCCCGCCGCCCCACTGATGTTTTGTACATTTCCTACAACTGAAGCCAGAAAAGTGATATTGTTTAAATTTCAAGGACATTAATATTATTAATATAATAATGGTGATGGTGAAAACTGAGGACTTTTAAAGAGACGTCCCCTTCCCAAACACGCCTGGACAGTACCTGATTGTATTTTTTGTTGGTTTGTTTTTTTAATAAAAGCACAGTACTTTTCAGCTTGTCTGTCATTTTGATTTTCATTGTCAAGTCTGAATTTCGCCAAAACCAGTATATCAGAACAAATGGGAGGAATGCTGGAAAAGAGAGGGAAGGGGTCACAGGGCTCAATTCCAGGAAAGAAGAGAGAGGAGACAGGAGGCAGAGAGGGAAATAAACTAGAAGTTTTACAAGGTTGAAAGAACTTACACCCTAAGATCAAGCTTTGTGCTTGTCGTTTTAATGATTGGTATTTTTCTTTCTTTATGATTTATGGTTTAAAGAGGCTTTGGTGTCTGTTTTCTAGGCAAGGAAAGGACTGGTAACATAGGCAGACTTCCTAAACTCTACCATCTCCAAATCACCTAACTTCTATGAGCCTCAATTCTTATTCTGTAAAGGAAATGCCCACTTCTTATTTGTAGTATTTCTGTGAAGAGTAAACTGCACAGCCAGGAGCAGACTCTAGCACGATACTTGACCTACATGAAGGCAATGAGTTTTACCTACCTCTACTGACACTTCCTCTGGAATGACTCGCAGACTTGGCTATGGCTACTTACCCAGTTAGTAAACAGAGCTACTTAAACTTGTCCCCACTCCAATGGCTCTGTTCCCTCTCTAGCCAGCCCCTGATGAAAATCTCTCCCTTCTGGTATTTGATGTGCCACAGTGATAGGGTTCTAGTTGCAAATTAGAGTTGGAGAAATTCAACTGTCTGGTGTGTGGGGCACTCTTGGATTATTAAATCTACAAAATATGCCAGAATTGTCTCCTTCTCCCCCTACATTAAAGGACCTAAGCAGAAAAGAACTCCAAACTCAGCCCAGACACTTAATGGTACCATGTACTCCCCACCCAGCCCAGCAGGTCTAAGCCTGTTCGGCAACACAGTGAATCGGAATCATGGGTTTCGATTCTTCCCTTCAAACCAAGCATAAGGCAATCCCTAGCTCATAGTCTTAACGATTCTCAGCAAATGGCTTATTTAATGAAAGTGTTTGGGCCTCTGAGGCCTTGTTCAAATGGAATGTAGTGGTTAAGAAGCCAGGATGAGAGGAATTCATGGCTCCAGCCAGATCCTCTGCTGCTGAGTTTATCTTGCTTTAATAAATGCTGTCATGTTATATACACAATATGCTGTTCCAGATCATAAGACCCATAACCTGCGACTCAGCCATAGCAACATTTTCCTGGCCACACAAACCCAAACAAATGGCTCCCTGTAACAACTAGGCTTTAAGGGCAAAGCTTAACTCTTCACTGGCCACTGACTTGGAAGGACCTAAGGCTAAATCCCTTCTCTCTTCAGAGCTGTAAATAGGCCTAGATGCCCCCTAGAACCCAAACAAGAATCAAATCCTCATTAGAAAGGGGACTAAACAAGAGTCCTTAATTAGAACCTTGAGTAGAGTTTAGATGCCCTTAAAACAGTGATTCTTAATCTGTGGGTGATGACTCCTTGGGAGGGTTCACATGTCAGTTATTTACATTATGATTCACAACAGTAGCAAAATTACAGCTATGAAATAATTTTATGTTTCAGAGGCACCACAACATGAGGAGCTGTATTAAAGGGTCACAGCATTAGGATAGTTGAGAATCACTGCCTGAATTGAGGCCTGGGAGCAGAGGGGTATGAGACTACAATGTTCAATGTCTCTGACCCTGTAGCTTTTTCAAGCCAGTTGCCTCCAACTGAGGAAGTCTCTTCTAGCTATACTCCACACACAAGTTTGTCTACTGACATGAGCTAAACAAAGTCTCCCCTGAGATTAATATCCAAGGTGTTCAGTGACCTCTAAAATCCCTTGGTCATCCACTCTCCTCCTTTCTCCCTATTCTGTGGTCCACTCCAAGGTTATTCATGTAAATTCTACCAATGCCTCCCAGCATCTGGTAAAGTATGGCAAATGGGAGGCACCACCAATACACTGAAGGGAGATGGAGGGTGGGGGTGAGTCAAGGAACCTATCTTTCAACTCCATCTCTGTGCCATAACTATAGGATTGGGGTGACATGTTCTTTTGTAAGGTCCAGCAATAGCCAGTCGACAGTGTACACACTTCTTCCTCCCTGAGGTTCAGATAGCTGATCTTCACATTTACCCCTTCAAACCTACAGATTTGCTGCCCCACAGACAGAGATGTGGGGAGCTCTGCTGCCCTGTGGTTCTGCTCCACTGGCAGGTACCTTTGGAAAGAATCCCTTGCTTGGACTTCTCAGAGACCCTGACAGGTGGCTCATTCTTGGGACTGTCTGGATGCTTGGTGCCATTGCTAAACCTGTGTTTCAATTCTCATTCTTGTCTCTTTTCCCTTACTCTAGTGACCACTGCTCATTTAACGAATTCCCAGAATCCAAATTCCTATGTATATCTAGAAGACTTTCTAGTAGATAAGAACCCTATAGTTCCATGAAGACCAGGAGAAAAAAACTTCTTTCTCCTCCTGATTGTCAATTGGATATTCATAAACAGAGCTTTATTATTGACCAATGAATATATTAAAAAATCAAAGAGCCCTTGAGATTGACTTTCCCATACTGTTTAACTGAGGGGCGTCTGTGGCCACCATTTATGGCTGGCTATTCCACTGGAACGCCACATATGCCAGGTCCAGTTTACTGAGTTGAAACAGGTCTAACAGCTTTTCACATATGGAGGGTAGATGACATCACCATTAGAGGCAAACACGGCCCTGTGTGCTTTTGTACTCTCTGAAGCAATGCTTTGGAAGACCTGAAGGAGAAAATTCCAGTGATCCTCTCTACACTTAGCCCTGACAATCATGACTGGGTTGACAAAGCCTAGAAAATAAGTAAGGCATAAGGCGATTGTTTCTGAAGACATTTTATAGAAGACTAGATACTAAGGGTCCTAATCATCAATAATTGAACCATTGATGTATTCAGACTTTGAACAGACTATTAGAAGGTAGTACAACAGAGTAAGGCGAGATGTGCCTGGAAAAGATCAGCTATCAGGTATGCCTTTGAAAGGTCTATCTTAGCCATGGCCACTTCTTCTTCACGTCCTCCATGATGTTCTTCCTTACCACAGATGAATTATTTTTAATATAAATACAAGTAATGGACTAATCCAGCAGCTGTATTTCTTTACCTTTGATAAGCCCCAATAATCACTCAAAGAAACCAAAATTTGTTTAAGGCTAGACCTCTACAGCTGAGCAGCTAAATGATCTTTCTTAACTTCTAAACTAACCTGGATCCCTCCCAGCCATGAACCCATGAGACTTGTGTATTATTATTGATTGGGCTCTTTGGGCTTCAGATGTTTTGTTTTGTTTTTTCTCCTGGTGTCTTCTAAGACCCCCTCCTTG
Organism: Rhynchomys soricoides; assembly: GCA_019843965.1. NCBI lineage: Eukaryota > Metazoa > Chordata > Mammalia > Rodentia > Muridae > Rhynchomys > Rhynchomys soricoides. The sequence goes on from JADRCH010000117.1 coordinate 6,979,091, forward strand.
TGGTGATCTTCCTAAAGTTTCCCTTGTCCTCTCTCTCTTCTTCCTGGCTAGTGGAATCATCTGTCCTACTCTCTCTTCTGATGATCAACATTTATTGACAAGGCAGAGAATACACGATAAGAATTGTTTACACAAATGTAATGTGGGGTAGTGATCTGTGACAGGCAGTCTGGCACCCGGTTGAGCACAGGCATAAACTCTGGGTGACCTAGCAGAATCCACAAGGGACTGGAAATGTTATGCCAATACTCCCGGGAGGCTTTTGGCTCCAGTCAGAGTCACATACCACCCCACCCCAGGTAGAGGCACCTAGAGGCTTAGCCACGCCCCTTCCCAGTTACTATATCTGCCTAGCTTCTCCCAGAGGGGCAGGGGTACAATTCCATCCATGCCACTCTCTACAAGATGAAAATAAATGTCTTAGAATTATGGACTGTCTCTTCATCTGGACCCACCATGGGAAGAGAGGGATCCGGCCCTCGATTAAGGAGCCATGTCTAATCTCTCACCGAGGGCTTCCTAGCACTCCCAGATGGTACCCATTCACCCAAGCCTAAGCAGCTAGCCAAGCGCCCCAAGCTGCTGAGACCAGGTCCCAGTGGGAACCCCAGCTGCAGCTCTGGTTATCCCATCTGCAGCACCTTGTGGCGACTGCAGTGCCCCTGGCTAGAGAACCCAGAGAGACAGCTGCAGCAGGTTCCCCAGGAATGGCCCCCTCCCCCACCCACAGGCAGGGCCCACAAAGGCTTCCCACAGCCCCCACCTCCCGTTTGGACTGTGTGGGAAGACCACTTCCAGAGTGTCCCCTGTCCCACCCAGAGCCTCAGCACCCAGGACATACATGTGGGGCTTCTTTCCACTGTGCCAGGATTGTTCCACAATGTAAGGCAGTAGATTCTTGCTATAAGCACTACAATGCCATGTCCAGACTGAAACAAGATATGAGGACAAAGAAATCAGCATTTGAATAACACAAGGATAACCTTTACAAAAACACAAAAACATTATCCCTACGCACAGACCCTGAAACAATAGGTCCAGCCAACCATGTATAGTGCTTGAATATGAAATGTCCTCCATAGGCTCGTGAGTTTCAACACCTGGTCCCCAGCTTGTTGCACTGTTAGAGAAGGTTAGGAAACTCTAGGAAGTAAAATCTCACTGGAGGCAGCAGTTCACTAGAGTGCAGGCCTTGTGGTTCCATGGCACATCCCCCTTGTGATTAGTGACTTTGATTAGTGACTACAGATGGCAATGTGGCCAGATGGCCTCCTTCTCTTGTCAAAAGCATTTCCTGTCATGATGGATTGTGTCCCTTGAAACTGAAAGCAAGAATATAAACCTTTCTTTTCTGAAATTGCTTCTTGTCAGACGTGTTGTTGCAACAATGACAAAAGGAAACTATTACAAATGGAGACCTCTAAAGCAGTGAGCCTAAATACATCTCTCCATTCCATCTCTCAGTACAGTGGTGAGCACTGTACTGAGGAAACCATGATCTGAGATCTAAATTAGTAGGAGTTCACTAACTGAAAAGAGCAGAAGAGCAGAGCCTGCCTGCAGACCCAAGGCTGCCCAGATACACAGAGAGTTTGTTAGAGGCGCCGGTGCAAGACGAGCCACCATGATAGCTACCTTTGCATGGCTTTGACAAAATACCAGATAAAGGCTTAAGGAAAGGAAGGGTTATTTTGACTCACAGACTGGGATTATGGTCCTCCATGGTGGCTGGAGAATCTATGGTACTGAGAGCTAGAAATCAGCAGATCACAGCACATGCTCAAGAGAGCAGGGAGACACAAAAGTTGGTGCTCAGTTTGTTTTCTCCTTGTTTTGACTTGATCCAGTCCAGGATCCCAACCCATGGGGTGGAGCTGTATACTGTCAGGACTGTCAGGATACCTTTCACTCCTTCCGTTGATCCTCTCTGGAAACACCAGCACAGACACATCTAAGGGTGTGCCTCATTAACCCTTGATGGATTTCTTAACCCAACCAAGCTGACAATGGAAATGAACAATCATAGACAGAGCAGATGAGGCTACAAGGATCAACAAGGACCCACCACACAGCCCTCACTGGTCTATAAAATGGATTTTTTTTTCAGTTTCAATATTTATTTATTTATTTATTATTTTACTTTATTTACATTTCAAATTATTTCCCCTTTCCAGATCTCCCCTTTGGAACCTCCCTATTCCCTCCTCCCTCCCCTACCTCTATGGGGGTCTTCCCCCACCCACCCACCCACCCACTCTCTTCTTCCCTCCTTGGCATTCTCCTATACTGGGAGATCTAATACCCTCAGGCCCAAGGGCCTCTCCTCCCTCTGATGGATAACAAGACCCTTCTCTGTCACATATGTGGCCAGCACCATGGGTCCCTCCATGTGTATTCTTTGGTTGGTGGATCAGTCTCCAGGAGCATCGAGGGGTCAGGCCAGTTGCCACTGTTGCTGCCTTTCTGGGGATGCAAACTCCCTCAGCTCCTTCAGTCCTTTCCCCAAGTCCTCCATCTGGGACCTCCCACTCCGCCCTACTGTTGCTGTGAAGTGACTCTTGGGTATATAAAATGGATTTTTAAAATCTGGTTTCTTGACTTCAGTGTAGTATTGTTGAAAGAGGGATATTATGTTCAAACCTTTTCCCTTAAAACTGTGCTGTGGTGCTGCTTGGAAGGGAGCTGGAGATAGGATGAAGGGGCTCATACAGGCTGCTTCGGGGGTCCACGAGAAGGAAAACAAGCTCTGGCTGAGTGTGCAGATTCAACATGGGGTTCTGAGAGGTTTACAGGCAACACTCACAGGTTGGGATCACAGAGCTTCTCTATACCTTAACTTATTCTAAGCTGCTTATAATAATTATCTGGGATTTATTTTTCTGAGTTCCTCTGTTAGTTTCTATTGGGGCAGCCCAATTAGGGATGTGAGAAGCTGAGTGGAGGCTTCATTCACTTGGGAACAGGGTGTTAGGAGAGTCCTGAAGTGACAGAATCTTTGCTTCTAGGGTAGGTAAGAAAACCCCTCTTGGTGACTGTGCTTAGCAAGAGGCCTAGTAATGAGGTCAAGGTGAGGCCTGCTGGATGATAGGGGTGGAGGTGGTGAGGAACAGAGGTGAAGGTGTTGGTAGGACCTTGACTCAAAGATTTAATGTCCACAGACTATGGCTGAGAGTTACTGAAGACATTAGCCCAGGCCTGGCATAGGTAGCCTTGCTCTCTAAGTGCGGTTGTTCATTAGAAAAGAATGTGTCCCACCCATTCATACCTTTCCAGCTCAGGAGCATTGGGAATGTCAGTGCCGACTTCCAGGGTTTATGTTGGTGTCTGGTACCTGCATCCAGCAGAGGGCTCACTTTCCTGGTCCTCCTACTATGCCAAGAAGCCCACAGTCTCTACAAAGGAAGCCGAGTGAGGCTCATTTGGGATTTGCCCCAATCCCACCAGGACCAGAAAGGAAAGCTTAATAATTTACAAATAACACTCACGGGGTAGGGCAGGGGGCTCCAAACTGAGTAACTCCCATATGCACATGCCACATTTGCAACTACAGATTGGAAAGATGAGTTTCTCGACATCAAAATGACCGCCTCCATGTTCACCTAGCCCCTAAGTGCCAGAGTCCATGAATGCTTACAGACGCCTTTGGCCTGGGCACCTTGAAGAATGCCTTTATCCACTCTAGTGTTATGAATACTCAGAACACCTGCCGTGTACCTATTCCCTCATTTCAGTTCGCAGGTTGCAAAACAGCACAAGGTCTCCTAACACCAAGTTATTTTTAAATGCCCACCTAATATTTCTGAATATCGTAAAAAATGAGAATTAAGGATGATTATCAGTGTCAGGGGTGGGGGTGGTGAACAGTGATAGACATAGAGAAAACTCTTCACACAGCTCGCCCTCAAATTGAAAGACAGGGCAAGCGCCTTGGGTAAGTACTTAAAGTAACCAGCAGATGGCAGCCTCCTCCCATTTTAGGAGGGCAATGACCTTGGATGTTCCTACTAGAGATGATAGATGTTTTTGTGGTTCATGGCAAGGGGAATAGGCTGGAGATTTGCCAACACCTCTGGTCAAACAGTCTCTTCCCCTTCACATTAACCTTCTCCATAGGAGTCTCCAATACTTCCCAGTGACTTATAAGAAGCCTGACTGACCATCAATTCTTTCCTAATTTCTAACCTGCTTTTTACCAGCAGAAGTATCCTAGGGTGGGGACAGGAGCATTGCAAACAAGAGGGTATTTCTGTCCCAGTCCCCAGGTCCCATTCTGATTCGACATGGACTCTGGTAGTAATCACCGTCCTCTACAACTTGCTGATCAATTGACTCCTTCGTACCCTAAGCCCATTTCTAGTTTCCTTCTGTTTGTTAGTTGCCTCTTGTTGGTTATAAAGATGACCTGTACTATCTCCCATTGTCTTGGTCTGCCTCTAACCTCTTCCCAGTGATGCTTCTAGTGCTCTTCACTCACTTTGATTTCCAGCATGGAGACAGGTGGGGAAATGTGGGTCCGACTCCCCATGGCTCTCAATATGCCTATTGCTGTTGGCTTTCTCTCTGTCTATAAAGCCCTGTTTAGGTGTTAGTTCCTGCACATCATCTTGAGTAACATGAGCAGCGATCAGCATGAAGTCAAGAGCCCTGGGTCCTTAGTACCTGCTTCCTGGAGCCAATCTCCATCCAAAAACACCATAAAGTGTTCTCTTCAGTCATTTTGTGCTGCTCTGTGGCTCAAGTCCTCTGATGATTGTCTTCTGGTCCAAAGAAAAACTCACAACATAACAGTGACCTCAAAGACACCTACTTCTCTATCCTATGATGCTCTGGGATACTGGCAACACACTATGTTACTCAGCAAGCACAGCCACTGGAAGACCTTGATCAAGCAAGCTTTTCCCAAGACAGACAGTGGTGGCATAGACCTTTAATCCCAGCACTTGGGAGGCAGAGGCAGGCAGATCTCTGTGGCTTTGGGACTAGCCTGGTCTACAGAGCAAGTTCCAGGACAGTCAGGACTACATAGAGAAACCCTGTCTCGAACCCCACCCTCAATCAAAATAACAATGTTCTTCCCTTGGCACAGGTACGGCTTATTTCATCCTTGAGTCGTATTCCAGTGTCACTATTTCGCCGAGATATGATATTTCCCGCACAATCCTACCTCCACACCTCTCTCTCTCTCTCTCTCTCTCTCTCTCTCTCTCACACACACACACACACACACACACACACACACACCATCCCCAACACTCCTTTTCCCCCCAAGGCATGTACTTCCACCCTTTTGCTTGTTTGTGTGTATCATCTCTGAAAATCAGTTTCTGACCATGTTACCTTTACTTTGTCTCCCGCACCAAGAACAGAGCTGCCCTAGCATTTCCTAGTGGTTACTTATCTGTTCACTGAACACATGAGCTGACCAGGGAGAAGGGCCCAGAAGTCCCATTAGCTCCAATTGCATAAACCCCAACAGCACCAATCATCTCTCTTAGGCGAGCCCGGGGTTCCTAACAGAGTGCTGACTGTATCCCGTATCTCCTGTTCACCACTGTACAGCTGAAACAAACAGAAAATGATCTTGATGCCACCTATAATCAGCATGGATCTGAATTCAGATCATGCTTGCCCTTGCCATGAGTTTAACAAGAGAGAACAGAAGAGTGTGGTTTAGAGAAACAGTCACAGAATTGCTCTATGAGAGCATGTAGAAATAGCCTTTCTGCAGAGAACTAGATTGTCCTCCAGTGGACAGAAAACTGGGGGTGATGTGCAGGAAGGGGGATGCAAATACTATGGATTTCTGTGTTTTTAAAGACAGAGTACATTGCACGCCTAACCAAAGTAAAGGTACTTCTCCCAGGACTCTCCATCCGCACCCTCCCAGTTTCAGAGCAGAGAAGGAACATTTCTCAAGAATCAGGGGGAGAGAAAGCACATTCACTGACCTCTCAAAACATCACTGATGCTCAAGGTCCATAAGAGCATGAGGGAAAGGAGAGGGGAATTTCCCAGGCAAGGTGGGGGCAGTGCCAGCATGTCTTCCTTCTGTTGTGTGCTCAAGAGTTGCTCTAAAGGACCAAAGGAGGCCTTGGTTGTCGCCAGAGGCGTTCGTCTTCGCTCTGTAGATTTCCTTCTCACTAAGGTCTTTATACATGGCTAGCAGAGGAGAGAAAGAAGAGGCCCTCAGTGTACAAAAAGAGCCTCAGAGTCAGAAAGAGAGAGCAGAGCCAACTTCAAAGAGGCTGAGGACTGTGCTCCACTGGCTGCCTCTCAGATGAGCAGGAAATCCAGGTGTGGACAGATGTGTCAATCCAAAAGTCCAAGTGAAGCATATTAGGCACCTTCTACTCAGTGTGACTGATGTGACCTCAGAACAGACTGCAGATTCTTGAGTGTGTCGAGTGCTGTGCTTTGATGGAGACAAGCTCCACATCACCGTAGCATCTACAAGACCACCACTTCCCCATTGTCGGGTCTCAAATATCCATACCCACCATTGCAACACACACAGAATCCCCAATGCTGCATCTACCATTAGATGTACCAGGCATCCCATTACAAACTCCTCGTTAATAAATCAATGTATAACAACTTCCCAGAGGATACTTGGAAGAATTCAGAGGTCACATCAGTCCTTGTGGAAAAGAGGTTTTTACTTGGTTGGGAGATATTTGCCATCCTTAGAATGAGGTCTATGTAGGCCTCCCGGAGAGTGGGGGGACTAGAAACTATCTCTTAAGAAAGAGGTTAATGAGACAGGGAAGAGATAATTTGTTTTAAAACAACCCCTATCATAGAAAGAACAGACTTATCTGCTGAGTGACAGGGAGAAACACAATCTAATAACTAATTCCACAAGAAAACAAACTACGCTAATCGAGGAAGACTTGGAAAGACCAAAGTCATCCCAAGAAACAGATTCTCATAACAGCAGCATGCCCTTGACCTGACACTGCAAGGGAATTGGATGCTGGTGGTGACTCGGAGAGCAGAGCAGGTGAACTGCAATCCCCCCTCACCCCCAGCCCTACAGTATACCCCCTCTAGGCCTCTGACATAGCTCCTTCTTACATGCAAGGTTTGGAAAATGTTTTCTTTCCAGGTTTTCAGTCTCCAGCCTGCATCCCAAGTACAATGGACTGAGAGACAAACATGGAGATTCGAGACACTGGGAAATGCAGGCACTCTTCTTTGGAGAACAAAAGAAGTACAAAAGAGGACTTCCCCAGGGACCATGTCCACAGAAGCTACCCTTACAACGTGATAAACCCTAATATTTCTGGATTTAATCCATGTTTCCACAAATATGCTTCTGACTGAAAATTTAAAAAAAAAAAAAAAAAATGTCAGCCCCAAACACTGGCAAATGTCTCTGCCTCCTAGATTGGAATCACTTCTTCAAGAAATTTTTGGGAAAATTTCCCCATTACATGAACCTTTTCAAATCTCACCTAGGAAACTGCAAGAAACTTACACAGTCAGTAGCTGTAAAGGAGATCTTTACTATAAAGAAATCTTATTCCTCTCTCCCTGGCCTCAGTCACCACATAATCCTTTTTGCTTCCCCCAACTAATCCTTGTAGTATGCAAGTGGAACTTTAGTCTCTTGATGTGCATCTTATAACAATGCTTTCAATGCTAAGATGAGAGTCTAGGTAAAGTAGGACCCCTGACCATGGAGTCAGGAAACTGCCTCGCCTGCCGGACAGTGAATGTGTTGGAAGCAGGAACTATGTCTTAGAGTCTTTGTGGCAGCCATCACTGGTGAGAAAAGTGGCAGGGCTCATAAGTGAATGGACCATCTGTCTGTTTCAAATCCTGGGTCTACAGCGTAACTAGCCAAATACATTTGGTCATGCTCCACCACTTTGTGGGGTCTCAAATGTTTTTTTTTATAAAACAGAAATAATAAATATCTCATATGACTACAATAAATGCAGCACTATACCTACAATGTCCCAGGCACTCCTGTCCGTAGAGCTGAGCTGTAGTAAATGGCAAACAGTATCTTGGCTATGCTCCCACAACCATTCTTCACACAAACTAAATGATCAATACCCATTTGACTGGCTGGTCAATAGGTGGAGCTACTGTGAGTGCTTTCGGTTAATTTAAGCAGAAACCTGAACAGGCCAGGTCAAGTGCCTCATGCCTTTTAGCTGCTTTACAGAAGAGCATGAAGCACGCAAAGAAAAACAAATGTTAACTAAATATACGGAGTTGCGTGTGAGAAGCAGCTAAAATGATATTTCACTTCCATTATGACTTCTTGTTTGTATACTAGTCTCATGAAGCAAAGACCCAGCCAGATCCTCCAGAGAGTCACATAAGATGTCCACCTCTAATGGCTGGCCATAATAAAACTGATTATGAAAAACTGTACTCAAAGTCATATGTCCTTAAGGGAGTCACAAGAGATATTCCTACAGTATCCGGTTCCCACATCTGCCCCTCCACAAATATATTCCTGCAGATAAATATGCATTCTGTGCTGCCCAAGATGTCAACTGTCTATTAGCCAAGAGTTCCCAGGTTCCTTTGCTACAAGGAAGCAAGGACAGAGTCCTTGGCTGAGCCTTTCAGTCGTTATGGCTCAGGTCTGTGCTGTGGTCTACTGGTTCCAGTTCCTTCCACCAGTCTCTCTTCTTTTCATGCCAATGATGCAATTTGCTCTCTGTTTTATCCATAAGCCACTAAAAGTTCTTCCAAAAAGACAGAAGAATATTTAAGATGTGAAATTGTACAGATTCTCATTTTGTAAAAGCTCCTTGGTGTTTCTTGTTTAGGCTTTCCATACTGATATGAAAGATGGAATTAAAACTAAAACAAGGCCTGGCTGATAGCAATTCCTGTTACAGCTGCTTTCTATGTCAAAGGTCATTTAACCTTAACTATCACCCTTTGATCTCCGCTCCACAGAGCTGGAAACTGAGGCAGGTTAGTCCAGTGTCACTGAGGCGGTGGTCTGCTTTGTGCAATCAGAATTAAAATGAAACACGCTGACTTAGAACTTAACTCCTCAAGTAGTGGCAATGGCTGTGAACATGATTAACATAGCTCCGATGGTGGAAGCAGCCTTAGCCTGCACATCTGAGATGACAAGGGAGCAAGACTTCTTCTTGTGACTACTAATACCTCCTGTACCATGAGGGGGTACAGACTCTAGATGTGGCAGTGATGAAAACCAAGGGTTTACTTGTTGTAAGTCTACTTGGAGGAGAAAAAATCCTTAAGGTGAAAAGACAGATGCCTTAATGATTTCTCTGCCTGCAGGGTGGATCTAGCACTCTATAGCATCCCCTGTGGAGGGGAGATGTTTCCCTGCAGAATGGAGAATTGAGACAAGATCATGAGGTCACTAGCAAGTGGAACCTGCATCCTCAGCTGCAGGAACGTGAGACACTGTATTCAAAGAAGCTGTATGGCTGTCTACTTGCAGCCTAGAGAGTCCATGCTGGTAGAAGTTACTTTCAAGTGGCTCTTCATTCCAGGCTCTTCAGAACACCAGGGGTGATTTCATGCAGCATACATGAGTCTACGAAAGCTATAGAAATGAGACTCAAAGAGCCCTGTGTCCAGTCCTGAATTCCCATTATGTTTAGGTTTGGAGAAGAGACTGTAACCACACAGACAGGAATCTGCATTAAGGCTGTAAGGAAGTAATCACTTTCCCCAGCCTCCAATGACATCATGCTCCTGGCTGCACTAAAGAAGGGAAGCCAGATACAAAGAAACACCATCAGTTTGCTCTAATAAACCTCCATGCCAGTCCACCTCCGCCAGTGCATATAAGCCTGGGTCTGGCCTGTCTCTGAGTGACCACCTATTCCTACCTCCCACTGAATCTCTGCTAGTTGGTGTCTGTGCTTTCTATGTTTAGCTCTGTAGAACTCCTTGCCCTCACCTCTTGATGTCCTCCACCCACACATAATAATCATCTGAGCCATAACCTTATTACGCCTGCTTCTTACCCTGGAATCTGACCTCTCTCCTTACGTAATTACCCAAGCCAAGTCTGGCATTAGTCTTGCTTGAACCTCTGCTATGACCTGGACATACTGTGAGCCACTCTGACCCAGATACTACAAAAGGGTCATGGGGGAAAACTGGCATTGGATAGAGGAACCACAGTAACCTCCTTCAGACAGAACGTCAAGAAGGCTATCTCTAAAACTGGGGCATTTGAATCTAAACATGTGTGACTAAAGGCACAGTTCTTGCATGAGGCCTGTAGTGGGGAACAGCTTGGTCACAAGCTAGTGTCTGCAGACATATTTTTGTATTTGTCCCACATCACATGTGAGCATGTTCTCCCCCCAGGCAAGTGTTTCTCCACTTCTCTGCCTCGGGGCCTTCTCTAGAGCCTGGGAGTCCACTGAGATCTAAGCCAGAGTCATTTTTGAAGTGTAAAAGTAATGGGGACTCTAATCCAGTTTGGGAGAGGAACAGTGGAGGAATGTCACAAGTTTCTGTCCTGTAGCAAGACAATTTGGAGGCATTGTCAACCTGCCCTTGGGGAGACAAAGTCAAGGCTACCCAGAACAGGAAGCAATTGATTGTGTAACCCATGATGCCCTGTTTTCCTTCCCTGACTCACTCTACCTACTCCCTCACCCTGATCTTGGGACCATCTCCCATGCCGTGGTCTCAGGCTCTGCCCTAAAGCCTAATGAGCTCAGAAGGAAGTGCATTGTGGTCGGAACATATGAGACTCAAGATCAAATCAGAGAGGCCATTAAGGGCTAAACAGAAAACAACCCCTGGAAAAGCTTCAGATTTCAGACCACAGCGTTTGGGTGGTCACCATGGAAGAGTCTTCCATGGACTCAGCAGATGGGTCTTTAGGTAGAATGGTGGAAAGAGAGGAGGAGGAAAAAATAGAATTTGTCAGCACCACCAGGGATAGATGGAGTTTAGACCTCAGACAAGCTGATTGAGGTTCAGGGCAAAGAATTCGGACCAGCAAGGATAAGACACTGAGCTGAAGGCTATTTATACAAACAGGGCCAGTAGGGAAGCCCCAAGATGAAGGTCTGACTCAATTGTTATGCAAGTGCCCAGAACTCCTTTCTAGCACACTGGATTGCTATGAGAATAACCGCAGCTTTCCTGAGTGCTGCCTGCTTACAGTCAGCACACTAAGCAGTTTTCACAATGAGCTCTCATGTAGACCTCAAAACAGCCATAGGTGTTACTCTCCCCACTTTATGGCTGGAAAAGCTGAGGCTGGGAAGTGTTAGAACCAAGGGTTACTGGATTCCAAGTGTCATCCTCTGATCATCAACGACCCGGCAGGATGTGAAGGCTGTGGCCCCAATTTGACTGAACTTGTAAACATGACGGTAATAGAGAGGAGGGCCTGGTACAGACAGGAGCTGATTCTCGTTGTTAAGATGCAACATGAATCTGAGCATGTTCACAGGAATATTTCTCAGGTCTTTTTGTCTGTCACCCACGTTCACACGAGGAGACTGGAAGCTCAGCTTCCAGTAATATAGAGTAGAAATTACACTATCCTTCTGTTTGTGGATACACACCCACGTACAAAACACATTCTTGTGCCCAAATTCATGATCCTAAGTGGAAGCAGAGCAGTCTATGAGGTTCCCATTTCCCAGTGTTGCAAAACTGAGGACCAGGGATGTTGAGAGCCTGGGCCAAGTGGTCGAAATAATGGCCGTTAGAAATACAGCCAGAAATACCCATGTCAGTGGTATTCTCCTATCGTCTTGATCCATCTTGACTCACCTCGGCCCCTCTTCTTCCTGAAGTACTTAATTTACCTAGGAAGGGAAGGAAGAAAGCCTGTTTCTCTGACCAACTGCCCAAAGCAGAGAGAGAACCCAGCAGCAGTACTGGGCTATGATATGAAGGAGCAGTATCTGTAGTGTCATGGCATCATATCACTGGCTGTATGGAGCTGTTGATTTTAGCAGCTAGCCTACTTTGTCTAATATAGTCCTTCTGTCTTCAGTCTGCTTTCTCTTCTGGTCAAGAAAATTCAGCATCATTTAGAATGTCCATCTGGTATTTTCTAAGCTAGGCTTAATCATCAACATAAGCTTTCTGTATCCTTCCAGTCCCTAGTCTTTGCCTCATGTGTTCTATCCTTACTCCTAAGATCAAAGGATAACAAGACATACACAACCCAGTTTTCTCCCCTACTAAAGAAGTTGACCCTATCAGAAAACCCAGTGTCTAACAGGAGACCTGGTACTGACCTATAGCGTGGTTTTCTCTTACGTGGCATCATTCTAAGAACATTTCCTTGGCTCCATCTCTAAGCTCTAAGCAAGTGAGTTTGGCCTCACTTGCATCAAAGCATCCCTGTTAGCGTTTTGACAGGTAGGCAAAGAGTACAAGGCAGAGGATGTGCGTCAAGCCACTGAAGCTGTGGGATCATCAACAAAGGTGATTTCCCCAGATTCAGATGGGGAAAAAGGCTTGCTAAATGGGTGAGAGTGCTGGAGATGATGTCATGTCCATTTAGGTAAAAATCAGCCGAGTTCCATGTGTCAGAAGCCACTGACTGAGTGCTAGCAAAGCAGAAGAATAAGGCTCTGGGCTCAGGATTTGAACACACCTGTTTTCAAGTGGCACCTGCCTGTGTGATGGAAGGACTCAGTGATAGCACTTATAAGACAAATGCCCAGTAGTGACAGAGAAGCCGTAACAGGCATGGCAGAGTCATAGAGTCACGAAGGGGATTCCCTTGATTCTTATCATGTTAGACTGAGGGATGAAGCTAGCCGGGAAAATCAAGTTGAGAGACAGCGACGTCTTGTTTATTCATTTATCTCAGCATCATGTGCCAGACACTGATTATACAGAGATGAATAAAATGCAACCTTTAACCTCCAGAAACTAGGTATCTAGGTTTAGATACCAGCATATACACAACTTACTGATCCCCTAGTGTGATAATCTCCCCAGAAAAACAAGAAGGCAGCTCAGCTCTTCCATCCCAGAAGCATGAAGAGATATGCACAGCCAGCTGTGAAAGCAAACACAAAGATGCCTCCTGCACTTCTGAATAAATTTTTAAAAATAGAAAAAGATCTATAAGAGAATAAATGAAATATGGCTTTTGACTATCTAATGTTCTTCCTATGGAGTCTCAAAGCTAAGACTACGGGGATATTCAGCAATCAGATATATGTACAATTAGGCATCACAACTTTAATTACTTGTATTTTATGTGGATATATGCATATGAACACATAATGAGATTTTTTGTGGACTAGAAAACTCCAAATTAGGTTCATGAACCTGCAGCATCTGAGAGGAGAAAAAAAAAAAATAGGTCCAGAGGTTTTAGACAAAGAGGAGAAGAATGTTATCTACAGTGTTCAGCTGAGGCTGACAGAGGCTAATAGGGAACAGGACCAACCACTGTTGGTCTGAATGGTGGCAAGACTTGTGGCACCATCGTTACCACTCTCCCGTGCTCTTTTAGCATTCCCACACTTAAAGGGACAGAAGTGTGGCAGTGGCTTGTCCCAAGAACTGATGGTAGGTGCCCTTTATTTATTAGCCTAGGTTGACCAGGGAAGACTTTGGTTGGAGGATAGGACAAAGCTGAGGGAACTAACCAGAATGGAAGAGGGTAATGGGACCATGGGGGTGTAGGCTGACAAGGTCTGGGAGGCAGCACCAATGTTTGTTGTGAAGCCATGGAAACTCGGTTTTCAAACTTGTGGCTTCACCACATATTTATAAGGAAAAAAATTCACAAATGCGATCGCACTGCACCTCTGATGGCTCTATTGTTTGTCTCGTCAACCCAGCACTTATCTGAGTTAACTGATTTTTAAAAACCTACAATTCTATATAATTGATTAAAAAAGATGAGGAGAAAGAGGAGGAGGAAGAGGAGGAGGAGGAGGAGGAGGAGGAGGAACAAGGTGATGAAAACCAAACTAAAACTCTGATTCTCAGTATCCACCCCTGACTCCTCCCTCACAGTGGCATCTGGTATTCTGGACACATCAGGACACTGGAGCACAAAGCCTGCTGGATACTGGTAACCTTGATCTACTTTATTGCAGGCTTCCCTGCTGGTGTTTGTAACTGAAGCTGTTGACAAGTGAAGCTTGGCATCCTCTGTCTTACACTCTTTCTCTCTGTCATCCGACAAAGCCAACTCCCTGCCTAACTCTACCCCACTGTTCTAGATCAATTGCAGGTGTGGCTGAGGACCTGGAATTTTTGCAGAATTCTCCACAGAGCCATTCAGGCCACACCCCTGCCCCAGCTTCCAGCTCCTAGCCACAGTGCACAAGTCTGAGAAGGCACTTTGAGACTGATGAACCTCCTGGCCATTGACTGCGATGCTGGTTTGGAAGTGCTGCTGATGTTTGTGAAGTATCTTGTACTGTGGCAAACAAGAAGCACAACCTACTCTGAGTGTCTCCTTTGTTTATCTAAAGCTCCCTTTCTTGGTCAAATGCCTAAGCATTGAGGAACCTAAAGAGGAATGGTTCAATTTTCTATCCTTCCCTTTCAGCACTGCAGTCCCCTTTCCAAAAACCACTACGTTGGTAGGATGGTTCATTTTATGGATCAACCTGGCTAGATCATAGTACCCAAAGATGCTTAGTTAATTCTGTCTGGATGTTGATTTGAAGGTATGAATCTTCAGCTTGGGTTAACATGTAAGTCAGTTAACAGGATAAAGCACACTAACCATAGAGTGGGTGGCCTCATGAGAGTTCAAGGCACAAGGAGAAGACTGACCCTCTCTCCACAGCAGAAGGAATTCTGCCAGCAGATCCATCTATCTATCTATCTATCTATCTATCTATCTATCTATCTATCCATCCACCCACTCACACACTCATCTATCTATCCATCCATCTATCTATCTATCTCCCCTCACCTTTTCATATACAGTATCTTACTAGTTTATTTTTCTTTATTTTTTATTATCGCGTGCACGTGTGTGTGTGTGTGTGTGTGTGTGTGTGTGTGTGTGTGCGCACACGCATGCGCATGTGTGTGTGTAGGCCAGATGTCAACATTAGGAACCTTTCTTTCTCACTTGTCACATTATTTGTTTGAGACAAGGTATCTCATTCAGCCAGAGGCTCACTAACTGATTATACTGACTTCCCAACAGACTCTGGGCATTCTCTTGCCTCTTCTTCATCAGCAGAGGGTTAAAGACAAATACCATCATTCTCACCATTATATGGGTGAGGGGGAACAGAATTTGGGTCCTCATGTTGTGAGGTGGGCACTTTACCAACGTAGTCATCTCACCAGCCCATATTTCAATTGGTTCTATTTAACAATTGATGGTTGTGTCTCTGGAGAACCCCTACTAATACAATTTAAGCCAGTTTTATGTTTTTGTACAGAGGTTTGTACCCAAGCTTTCAACATGATAAATAAAAGGTAAAAATATTAGAACCCCTTAACAGTCCTGCTCTATATGATCCAGTATTCAAGGATTTCATCTTCCTAAGGAGATGTTCATGGCTACTGGTAACTGCTAATTTGATAAATCTTAAATTGCCTTAAACACAGAACCCTGAGCATGCCTGTGGATGATTACCTTGGTTATATTAAATAAGATGGGGAAACCCGTCTTAATTGTGGGCAGCAATCCTGAATGATATAAAATGAAGTGGAAGCAAAGCACTAACATGCCCTGTCCCTCTATGTTTTCTGATTGTGGAGTGGGTGACCAGCTGCCTCAAGTTCCTGTTGCTTTGATGTCTCCATCACAATAAATTGTGAATGGTGAGCCTCCACCTTGTTCCTTTTGTCTGGGTCTTTTATCACAGAAACTATGACAGAGGTCAAGTACCTCAACTTGAGATAGTGAACTTGAAGGAGAGAGACCTCTGGGAAACCATGACTGACAGGGAGATGTATATATTTACCACAGATTGGTACCATGGCTATATTTGTGATCTTAGACAGTCTTCCCAAATCTCTGAGCTCTATGAATCAGGAGAATTTAGTGAACTATGGATGTAAAGGGCTGCCTGATGCATAGTGAATACTGAGTTAATCACTGGGAGAATTATTAGCGTTTGGACATTTTACCTTGTAATAATCAGAATGTCAAATTTAATTGTAAAACCACAAGTGTGGTGCTGGGTATTGTTTTCAGTAGGGGTGAGGAAGTGCAAGTTCAGTAGCCATCGTTAGGATCATATGAAATCTATATGTACAAGATACATTTCAAATGGACAATCTCAGGTGAGTTTTAAGAGTGAAGTAGAGGAGAGTTTGGAATTAATATGCAGCTCCCAAACCCTGTGTTTGGGTTCATAGAGGTCACAATAAGATACAAAATAATAACCACCACTCCTTCATTCATCTGGTGTCCTAAATGTAGTGATTCCACTTAAGTTTATCTTTGATTCAATAAGGGTCTTTCTGGAGCCAGCCTCACTGTCTGCTCTGCTGTGTAAGGAGTGAACTGCAGAGCGACTTCACCCTTGGACTCCGGGGAGGATGGGGAATTCCCCTGGAAGCCCAAAGTGCACAGAAGCCAAACACTGGGCTTTTTCTGAGCAAATATTTTGAGAGAAACCAAAGTGATGATGATGTGGAAGGCTGTGCGGGGCTGTCCCCTCACACAGACACAAGTCGATGAAAACAGGGATTCGCACAGATGAATCATTGCCAGTCCTCTCCTGAGAGCCTTCGCTAGTGGCAACACAATAAATACCAGCTCAAAAAATGCTGACAACTGTTCTAGAAATTGCTTTTGAAATTGGGGAAAGGAGAAATTGGAGTGTGGAAATTCGGGATTCTTGCCCCTGCCTTTGGTGAGAAATGTCTTACTCTTCAGAAGTGTGGGTAGTTTTAAAGCTTGAATGAGCTGTACCTACAATTCCATCACTTCTTTTCACACTTGGTGAGTCAGGGAGTCTTGTTTCTCCATGATTTGTGCCCTTTGACGACAAGAAAGAGGACAGTCATGGAGGAGAGAGGGAGCTTGTCTCTGATTAGGAAACTGGAGGAAGAGCAAAGCTATCTGATGTTATGTTTTACAGAAAATCAAGAAAATTGGCCATGAGAATGTTCACATGAAAAACATAGGAGAGGGAGGACAAAATCAGGCAAACCTAAGCAATACCTAGCATCCATTTCAGCATCCTGGCCTCAATGAAACTACTGGTAAAACAGCACCATGTGAAGAAGAAGGCAAAGGGTACTCCATTCTCCCTGTGAATTCTATTTTGTAAAAACAGGTTATTGATACGTTACTCACATACAATACAGTCACCCATCCAATGGCTATTAGCATATTCAGTGAGTCATGTAACCATCACCACCCACACCAAACATCAGACCCTAAGAATGCCCAAGCCCCTTAGCCATTACATCCCAGTCTCCTCAGCTCTTAAGCCTTAGACAACTATTAATCAAAATTTCTGTCTCTACAGATACACCCATGTGGGAGATTTTACACAATCACACAAGTGGGATCATCAAATGCACAGTCCTTTCTGACTGGCTTCTTCTGCACATTATATGCAGTTGTTCATTGTACAAATAAACCATATTTTGTCCATCAGTTTATCATTTTGTGGGTATTCATGTTTTTCTATTTGGGGTATATGCTATATTATGCCACTATAAATAGTCATGAACAGTGTGTGTGTGTGTGTGTGTGTGTGTGAGAGAGAGAGAGAGAGAGAGAGAGAGAGAGAGAGAGAGAGAGAGAGAGAAGTTTTTGGAAGCAGAACTTCTGAGTTCTTGATAACTATTTACCCTTGAAAAATGTCATAATGTTTTCTAAAAATCCACTGTTTTATACCCCAACAGTAGTATATTTTTATTTAGTCAGCAACAGTTAATTTTATCTGCCTTTTTATTATAACCATTTGAGTGAATGCCAAGTGATTTTAATGCGCAGTTCCCACGTGGCTAATGAAGTTGAGCATCTTTCCTTATGCATATGTTTATTATTATTATTATTATTATTATTATTATTATTATTTCATGGGAGAAATATCCAAATAATCCTTATCTAGTTTTTACTTGCATTTCCATCTTTTGGTTAATATCTACTATTTCTTATAATTATATGTGAGCCTAAAATGATCTCAGTGAAGACTTTAATTTGAATTAGAACATTATTTTAAAACACTTGAAGTAGAAGGGAGTCCAGGAGAAAAAAACTAAATCATTTTTCACTGAAGAAGATATACCAGTGACTCTAAGCACATGAAAATACATTCAACTTCGTTAGCCATAGGAAATGTAAGCTTATCAGCAGTAAAGTATAATTATACATCAATCAAAACAGCTAAAGTAAAAATTAATGAAAAAAAAAAGGCAAATGGTAGTAGGACACAGAAAAGCAGGATCATTTGCACATTGCTGGCAAAGATGGAAAATGGTGCAGCTACCCTGCAGAATGGTTTATTAGAATATTTTTAAAAAATCAAACTGTGCAACTGCCATCTGACACAGCAATTCTTCTCTTTGGTATTGGTCATTGAGAATTTCATACTTCTGGTTTCATAGAAGTCTGTCTGCTATTGTTCAGAAAAGCTTTATTCTCAGTAACCAATGTGTGACTTGTTTTCCTCAAAACAGGGTGATCAGGCACCCTGACAGAAGCAACTTAAGGGAAGAGACATTTGTTTGGGCTTGTGATTTCAGCTCATCGTGATTGGGAAGGCATGGCAGTGTCTAGAGCACGCAGTGGGAACCCCTCACATCTTGGCAGACGGGAGAGGGGATGCTGCCTTTAAAGCCAACCTCACCATGCATTTCTGCGCTAAAATATTCACAACTTTGCAAACAGTACCTCCATCTGGGGACCAAGAACTTAAATTCAAGAGTCTATGGAAGACTCTACATGTGAACCACAGCAACTTTGAGCCAGAAATGCTCACATGTTCTTACAGAAATGGTCGCATGTGGTGGTGTGGTGATATCATAGAATATTACATAAATGAGTAAGTGTAAGAGAGTATCACTGCATGCATACCTAAGAAATGACGCTGAGTTAGAAACAGTGAATCACAAAAGGACACATGCTTCTGTGCAACAAAATTACAGAAAGTGAGTGAGTACTTGCCAAACACAGATTTGCCAAAGACTGTGGGAGAAAGAAGTGAGTGTGGTCATCATAGGCAACATCAGGAGAAAGAACCATGGTAAGGTCCTGCACCTTGAGTGTCAGCACCTAGGCCTCATAACTTCATAATGTGCTAAAACACTGTAAATCTAGAAAAGCACCAGAATGCTCATATTAATTCTAAAAACATACAAATCTACAACCTTGTCAAAATAAAAGTTTGGGAGCTTGTGAATGGCTCAGAAAGTGCAGTCATTGCCCCCAAGAATGATGATACAAGTTCCCTCCCCAGAATCCACATAGAAGAAGAAAAGAATGCACCCGTGAAAGCTCTTATCTGACCTCCATGGTCCACCCATACCTCCCAGATGTACATAAACAAACAAACAAACAAATGTTAGTTTTGACAGAAAGACAAGTAGTATATTTTTGACTATGTACAGCTTCATCTTTTGTTTTTTTTTTTCTTTTTCCTTATTTTTTTTCTCACACAATTCATCTCAACTACACCCTCCCTTCCCTCCTCTCCTTCCAGTCTCCCACCATGCCTCCCCTTCTTCTCCAGATCCACTGTGCCTCCATTTATTTCAAAAGAGAACAGGTCTCCTAGGTATATCAACCAAACATGACATAATAAGATACAATAAGGCTAGACACAAACCCTCATATCAGGGCCGGACTAGGCAACCTAGAAAAAGGAAAAGGGCCCTAGGAGTAAGCAAAAGAGTTGGAGACACCCCCACTCCCATCTTTAGGAGTCCCAGGAAAACATCAGCCTAAACAACTACAGTGTGTATACAGAGGTCCCAGAGCAGACCCATGCAGGCTCCGTGATCGCCGCTTCAGTCTCTGTGAGCCCCTAGGAGCCTTGCATAGCTGATTCTGTCGACTCTACTAATTAATAGTCACCCTGGAAGTGTGTTAACATGGTCAGTTCTCAACTGTAAAATGGGAATACTCCTATTCCCATAGCTATAATAGGATCCAAGAAAAATAAAAATGGTGCAATCATAACAAGGAAATCCAACTATTCCTATAACTAATTGTCTAGTGTCTTCAGTCCCTTAGCCAATGTCCCCAAAGCCAAGAGGTACATCATCATTTGACTTCACACAGCTGCTGTGTGAAAGGCAGTAGAGCTGCTGCTGAGGAAGCAAATGGCTCCCATGAATGGCTCAGGATTAGAGGCTTAGGACAGCCCACCATGGAAGCAAGACACAAGTTCTGTGGGCTTCTGAAGACTAGACATGGAAAATTCTGCCCTGGCCTGCAAGCTACTCCTTGTCCAAAGGTACATTTACATAAGCAAGCTTTCCATTCAAGGGTGATATAAGGACCACACTCACCACCGCTCTGTTTCCTTATCCTGTCATGCTGATGCCAGTTCCATCAATTCTGCTGATTTCCTTGAAGAAGAATTGTCACTTTCTATCCCTCCCATTAAATCAGTCCTTTTCTTCATATTTGTTGAAGGAAACAGGCAAAAGTAAACATGTCTTCATGTCTTAACATCTTTAAAAGCAGCATGCTTCTTACAATCAATGGTACGTGATGACTTAATTAAGTATAATTATTTATCTTTCTTAATGGAATATATAATCATGATGTTTTTGTAATCAGTGACATTTTAGAATCTATTAAATATAGAATGTCATTTCTTTAAAAGGAAAAACCAGCTTTGCTTATTAATAATAGAAGACACATTTAAATAAGTACCTTTTGTTAAATCATATTTTAATTGAATTTTCAACATAATTAAATTTTAGCTAGAATGTGCTACCTGCAAATAGTTTAGCTCAGAGCCCCATTCTTATCTAATGCAAAAATAATATAGCTAGCAAAACAGGTTGTGGTGGTTTATGAATAAGAAGCTGAGAGAGCATGTGGTTACAGGCACTAAATAACTGCAGGATTCTAGCAGTGATGCCTGTGAAGCAAACTGAACCTTGTGAGTCCGTGGAAAGGAGCTTATTTTAAACCAGGGGAAAAGGTCAATGGAGAACATTCACAGGGAATTCTCTGATCACTGTTTCCAGTGGCAGAGAGTGGGAGACAATACACAAACCACCCCCAGGAGAAGGTAAGAGTGAGGTAAGGTGGCTTCACCCAGAGACAGGTTAGGCAGCAGTTAGAGTGAGAAGAGTCTTAGGAAGTTGGGTGAGGGAATAAGGAAATAAAAGTAGTCTATATAGATCCATTATCTAGTAATCTAGGTAAATATAAAGTAGTATA
>JADRCH010000117.1:7000386-7036917 GCA_019843965.1 Rhynchomys soricoides
AGTAGTATATATAGATCCATTATCTAGTAATCTAGGTAAATATAAAGCTTACCTGTGGACCATGCACATCGGTTAAAATATATACATTGTTATGACAGCCAGAAGAGACCAAAAGTTTAGGGAAGAAATGTTATTTTTAAAATGAAAATAAAACAAAACTGTCTATTTGGATCAACAATGACATCGTCCTGTTATGGGGTATATGAATAACCAAACTATCTATGTAAAATATAAATACAAGTATAAACTTCCCAGGAGACTTTCAAGGGTCAGTAATGATAACTGTTCGCTTTTCAGAAAGTGTGAAGAGCTGACTCGGGTGTCTTCAAAGTCCTGAGTACTAAATTCCCAGTGGCCTCACCTGGGAGAATACCAGTTTCTTATCCCTTCTGCCCTCCTCAAGCCTCTCAGGTCAACCACACCCTAAATCACTGGAAACCTAAAAGACTTTCCTGAAACTGATTCACAGACCCTAGGGCAGAGTTGTTTAGTGACTGAGTCGTGCTGATCCATTGTATAGATGGGATATACAGCCGTGGTGGGGTCAGAGGCACAGAGACCCAGTGAAAACTCACAACTAGAACCAGGCTGTTTTCCTTCTGTGTGTGAGAGTACATTTGCCCCCCTAACCACCAGGGACAATAATAAACCTCATTTGACTTGCCAATTAAATCAATACCAAGTAGTATTGAGAGTTTCTATCTTTGATAGGCCAGGTATTTGCATCTATAGTGCCATCCAGCAGGCACAGAGGTGATGGAGCTGTTGAAGGCCAAGAGATTACTATGAAGATGAGGAATTTCTCCTCTGACAAAGTAAAAACAGAAACATCCCATTATGTCATTCCTAGCATGCCTCTTGCTGAAAATGTGCTGTTCCCTGATAGCTTAGTGGCAGAAGGTCAAGGCTGTGGCTGTCTAGAATCTTAGGATCCTCATAAGGTAGGGGACAGGAGTAGGATGATGTAATAGAGGTGGTACCAGGTCTAGGAAGGGAAAAACACCATCCTATGAGAATTATCCCATACTCCCAAAGCACATGAGTTTTCACTTTTATAAGCTGATAGAAGACTCAGCAGGCATGATAATGCAGGGAAGCTCCAGCTGCTGTGCATGTAACCTGAGCAGGTCTTCATGCTCTGCAGAGTTGGGAAAGGGATGAGTCACCAACACTGTTTTGAGGTCAAACTGATTTAAGTTTGAACCCTAATTCTGACAAGAGTTAACTACGATCTTGAGGTTGATCCTCTTAGATGGTGCTTAGAATAGCCCAGAATGTAGTTCATGCTCTGTTCCATGAAACTGAATTATGGCAGGGGATGATACAATGGTTTTGATGACCACAAAGGAGGAAGAGAGGGAGAAAGGTGCAGGAAAAGAAGGAAGACAAAGACAAAGTAGATTGATAGAGGAAGAAAGAAGAGATGGTATAGGCAAAGGAGAAGAAAGCCTCAGAAAGGAAGAGAGTATTGGCTGTGCTACAAAGAGGAGGAAGACTCTGGGAATTGGGGTTTACTGAAGACTAAGAGGTCACCACATCCACCCAGAGCACTCAGACAAAAGCTCTTCCAAGACAAGACTCTTGTCTGCTTCCTCGTCTGTCCTACACTGAGCCTACTAAAACCAACAATAGCAAGCAGATATTGAGAAACCCATTGCTACCACCATAGCAAGTGCTCTTAGAGACCAGGACATGAATCAGTGCTGTGTATTCCCTCAGGGTGGGTTACAGGAGAGTGGGAAGGGGCAGACTTTCAGGAGGTTATCTAAAAGAAAATAGACAACTGACCTCTAATCTAGATGAGCTTTGAGCAAAGAGCTTAGTCCTCAGGGAAAGGGGGCATTTCTGCCAGCTATACCTAGGAGGAAGAGGACAGGTGCTTTGAGTCTAGGGATCTGAAAGAAAGCTCAAAACCCAAGCCAAAATAAAACAATAAATCTGGGCTTCTGTAGCAGGAAATAGCACCATTTAGACAAAGCGTTGGAATGACTATCCCCTACTGTCCTGCCTACTTTCTTCTGCTCAGGATACTCCTGAAAATCCATCCTTTAATCTTGAAAATGCCAGGCATCAGGAAGTTCCACTGGAAGCAAGCTTCCATCCAAAAGGAAAATCTAGGCAGGTATCCAAAAGAGAAGGGAAAGATAGGATGAAATGAAAAAGAAAAGAGACTATAAAGGAAATGATCCTTCAGCTATAGTCTGAGCAGACAGCAGTTAACCACCCAGCCTGCTCTGATGAAATGCCTACAGTCTTACCACAAATGGAGATTCTTGCAACTAGGAACAGTCCCGAGAGCCAGATCTGAACAGTGTTGAGTTGTAGGCAACGCCTGTGAGTCCCAAGGTCCTCTGCAGGAAGTAGAAAGGGTATTCATGGCTCAAAAATTGGGCCATTGTGCATCAAGTATTCACTAAGCCACATCAAAGACTGAGAGTGTGTTGCTAGGTCTGTACTGAAAGTCCTCAGGAGCCACCGCTCAGGAGGGGAGGAAGAGGCTCCCAGTGCTGCCTCCTGCTCCCCGGGGGACCCGGTACTTTCCTGGGTGCAGCTGTTTACTGTCTTGTTAAAGCAAACAAGTCAGGCTCACAAAGACAAATATATGCTTATTCTAAGTTATGGAGATATATATGGATTTATATCTATATTTCATAAATATATCACATATATGAAATAAGACATGGAAGTAGAAGGGAGACTTTGGGGGGGGAGAAGGGGTTCACCAGGACATTGCAAGAACAAGCGAGGGTATATATGCATGACGAAATAGGTCAAAGTCCACAGTAGCTTTGCTTGGACAAAAATATAATTAAGCTCATCATTTTATACACGAATATACATTAATAAGGAACAAGCAAGCAAAAATAAAAATAATAATATAATTTCTGTGAAAAAAAGGAGAGAAGGTATGGGTACTTTAACATTTTGTGTGTTTCCCGTGAGGACAGTCCATTTATGCTCAACTACATAGGATGCCTAATTATACAGAAGTGCGTGGAAGTGAGTGACTGGTGTGTCAGGCAGTTTCCGTATAAATATTTTGTTTTCTCTGTACCTATGACCCAGAGTGTCATCATCCAGTGCTAACTTAATGACTTAATGCTTGATCCATGAAAATTTACCAAAATAAACAAACATACCTTTTATTCATTATTTAAAGTAGGCCTTCTTTTGGGGAACTGCTTTGTAGGCCTTCGGTCTCTGGAATGGTGGTCTGAATGCAATAATGTAAGACTCTTCTTCTGGTTTCCTTAGTCCTGTTGAAGCCACAATCCGTGTTTATGCAATGCAAGGAGCTCACTGGAATGTGTGATAGGTGATATAATTTTCCAAGTCAGAATAGAATGCTGGCTGGCACGTACTTTAGGTCCACCCCCTCAACAAGGGCTTACCTGGCGTCTTCACAAGTACCTTACTGGCAATATGCTATATGATGTCATAACTGAAAGCTTGGTGTTTGCAATCAGAGAAACTTGAACTTTAGAACCCAGCTTCCAGCCACCATTCATGTGTCGGGACTAGTTTTATCTCCACCCAGTTTCTCTCCTTGTTTCTGCTCCACCTACCCAACCTGTGCACTGCAAACCAAGTGATTGTTCTGCGTCATAACTAGCCTTTCAAAACCAATTCTTTTTTTATTTTGTCAGATCCAACTTTTCTGCGTTCATCATGCATTGCTTTCCTACTCTAAAAACACCATGAAAGCTCAGCTTTCATGTGAAACGTAACAGCATTCTTTGCAGCAGTGAGTAAGAATGAACTGCATCTATCTGTATAGGTGGCAATGCAGATAAATCTGTAGCCCATACCCATGAGAAAGATGAACATGGTGTAGATGCATGCCAATGCCTCTACTCATGCTCACTCTGGGGACTAGAGAGGAAAATAAGCTGAGATTTATTTATTAAAACAAGACTTTGCTATGGAGCCCAGGATGACCTTCACCTTCAGATCTTCTTGCTGGAATTACAGTGCATGCCACCATGCCCAGCAGTAGGCTGCTATTTAGGGGTCCTGTAGACATCACTATCCTCTTATTTGTTCAAGTTAGGAATCACCACACTCTAGAGACACAAATAAAGTTCTGTGTGCCCCTTCCTGAGGGCCTTTCGTGTGGATAGAATTTAGGAAATAAAATACCCTCTCACTACTCAGTAAAAGCAAGAAGGGGGTAAACCAAACCAAACCAAAACACCAAAACACAAAACCACCACCACCAACAACAAAACCAAGTACCAGATGCAAACTCTGTCTCTAATTCTGTTTCTGGGGAGCCCTTGTGTCTTTTACCTTTTCATTCTCTGGAAGATTGACCTGGAAGACTTGTTAAGCTGGTGGATGGTTACTGGGGCTTTGTTGGTCCACTATTCCTTAGACTCCCCATAGCAAAGAATGCTGTTACGTTTCACATGAAAGCTGAGCTTTCATGGTGTTTTTAGAGTAGGAAAGCAATGCATGATGAACGCAGAAAAGTTGGAACTGACAAAATAAAAAAAGAATTGGTTTTGAAAGGCTAGTTATGACGCAGAACAATCACTTGGTTTGCAGTGCACAGGTTGGGTAGGTGGAGCAGAAACAAGGAGAGAAACTGGGTGGAGATAAAACTAGTCCCGACACATGAATGGTGGCTGGAAGCTGGGTTCTAAAGTCCAAGTTTCTCTGATTGCAAACACCAAGCTTTCAGTTATGACATCATATAGCATATTGCCAGTAAGGTACTTGTGAAGACGCCAGGTAAGCCCTTGTTGAGGGGGTGGACCTAAAGTACGTGCCAGCCAGCATTCTATTCTGACTTGGAAAATTATATCACCTATCACACATTCCAGTGAGCTCCTTGCATTGCATAAACACGGATTGTGGCTTCAACAGGACTAAGGAAACCAGAAGAAGAGTCTTACATTATTGCATTCAGACCACCATTCCAGAGACCGAAGGCCTACAAAGCAGTTCCCCAAAAGAAGGCCTACTTTAAATAATGAATAAAAGGTATGTTTGTTTATTTTGGTAAATTTTCATGGATCAAGCATTAAGTCATTAAGTTAGCACTGGATGATGACACTCTGGGTCATAGGTACAGAGAAAACAAAATATTTATACGGAAACTGCCTGACACACCAGTCACTCACTTCCACGCACTTCTGTATAATTAGGCATCCTATGTAGTTGAGCATAAATGGACTGTCCTCACGGGAAACACACAAAATGTTAAAGTACCCATACCTTCTCTCCTTTTTTTCACAGAAATTATATTATTATTTTTATTTTTGCTTGCTTGTTCCTTATTAATGTATATTCGTGTATAAAATGATGAGCTTAATTATATTTTTGTCCAAGCAAAGCTACTGTGGACTTTGACCTATTTCGTCATGCATATATACCCTCGCTTGTTCTTGCAATGTCCTGGTGAACCCCTTCTCCCCCCCCCAAAGTCTCCCTTCTACTTCCATGTCTTATTTCATATATGTGATATATTTATGAAATATAGATATAAATCCATATATATCTCCATAACTTAGAATAAGCATATATTTGTCTTTGTGAGCCTGACTTGTTTGTTTTAACAAGATAGTAAACAGCGCTGCACCCATTTTCCAGCAAATAGCATGTCATTCTTGTCTCTTCTGTGCTTGCCTTCTTTTCTTCTTGTTCCCAGCCTTCTGCCATCTGCAGAGCACCAAATAGACAAAGAACAGTGGGAAATCACACACCAGTGCTGTTCTGCCCCTCTGGGATGAATCTGTAAATCCACACAGTGAAGCAGAAGGTAACTTGTACAGGGAGTGTCAATTCTTGCTCTGCTACTGAGCCCCTGTCCCTGGGTCAAATGATCTTAGCTCATCAGACCTGTGAACAGACACTAGCTGATTTACACCACTGCTGTTCTGAGTGGTGTGTGAGCTCACTAGAAATGGCGTTCATAACATAAACAAATAGATGCCTAATGCAAAGGTCAAGATGCGCTTGTCTGTTTACTTCTCTCATTCCTTTCATTTTCTCTACACCACCCTAAATCACAATTTGAGAATTACATGCTAAGGCTAGTGGGTAGCTGTGGCAATTTCTCCTAAACATTTCTCCTAGATATGTGCTCAGGAAGCATATCTTCCCACCCACACAAGCCTGGGGGGCACCATAATGCAAGTTGAGAGCCTCCAGTTAGGTGCCTGGTGCTGAGCCAGGCCAACACAAGATGGAGATCCCCAAATACCAATGTCTCCAGCTCAAGCAATCCAATCTCAAATTGTGCAGCAGCCTATCTTAGATGTGGGTTAGTCTTCCTAATCTATGCTAATATCCTTTGCTCCCATGATACCTTGAGTTTCAGCTATTTTCCAAGCATGCATAGAGCTATTATCCCTTTTGTTCTTAGAACAAATACATGAGGTTTACTGTTCAATGGCAAGTGCCTCACCTTCACAGGTGAAGAAGCATCAATTAAGAGAGGAAGCATGTTGTTCACGATCACAAAAATAGTACGTGGAGTACAAGCCAAGTCCAGAGTGTTCATCATGCAGTTAGCCTACTGAATCAAGGTCAGTCATCTCAGATATTCTTCCATTACCAGAGTATCCAACTGCTCAACTTATTTTAGTGCCTAGATATTGCTTCTTGTCATGTATACTGAGCCATGGTATGATGGTTCACCCATCTTATCTTATTCCTGAGTTATATATTGATAATGATGGGATTTTTGAAGAAAATTTAACTTTAAAAAAAGGATAAATGTCCCAGTTCAGAACTGGTTTTAGGTGAAGAAAAGCTTAGGTCCAGGCACGGTGTTACATGCTTTTTATCCCGGCATTCAGAAAAGCTTAGGTCCAGGCATGGTGTTACATGCTTTTTATCCCGGCATTCAGAAAAGCTTAGGTCCAGGCATGGTGTTACATGCTTTTTATCCCGGCATTCAGGAGACAGCCATGCAGATCTCTGAATTCAAAGTAAATCTACCAAGCAAGTTAGCTTAGTCGCCTAAGCAGCCAAGCTTAGGCAGTGAAGGAGTTAGAAAACAGAAAGTTGGTGATAATGTGATAGAGCAAGGGGGCCATGTTCCAGCCCCAGCAAGAAACAGAACTCAGCAGCTTTGTCCATGTGGCTCTGGCTTTAGAGGCAAGAATAGAAGGGACTACTGGAACAATTTATGCTGGTTAGCTATAGCTAAGAAATTAGATATGATGAAGAAGAAATTAGCATCCCTGAGGTAAAATCTTCTGTTAAGTTTTTTCTGAGAGGACAAAGAAGTTGTGTTCCAAAGATAGCCAAGGTTGTACCTTGTGGTGCAGCTGGATTTGGTCATCTGTGAGAATCACCCAGGTGATACTGGTTTTGAAGGCATGAAGGGGTCATGCAGAGTAGCTAAAAGTTGACACCTTGAAGGGAGCATATGAGAGGAAAGCAGTGAAGACTAGAAGCAGCAGAAAAACCCAGCATATTGAAGATGTCAATAACATGGGATGAGCAGAAATAACAGAAGCATAAGTAGAGTGGAGTCAACCAGAACCTAGAGTGCTACAGAAGGAAGAGTTGGAGAAGTGACCCAATCTCTTTTGAGGAGTGCAGATGATCATGTGTAGATCCTGGACTTTGAAACAAGAAGCTATAATATTGAAGTTACCTTGGAGACCCCAAGATTTTGAGATGCCAGAGCTGTGGTATACCTGCTCAGGTAAACTGATTTCAGGAAATAAAACCAACCAAAGAGAAAGAATTGTGCTGCAGTGAACAAAGCACAAAGGAGTTAGAGATCTGAAGAATGCTTTGACATTAGACATGGAGATACAGAGATTGGAAATTGACCAGCTGGCTTATGGTCTTTTTTTTTTAGGTCCAGTATTTCCTCACAATGACCTTTAGGAATGGTGAAGTATATCCTCTAAATTTGGAGGTATATACGATGTGCTTTCTGTTTTTGAAAATATCCGGGGTTACTGTTACATGATAGGATTAATCTCAGAAGAGTCTTTGAACTTTGGACTCTTTTAAGATTTTTGAAACTGCTCTAGATGATGGGGACTTTTGAAGTTGGAACTCATGTATTTTGCATTATCCTATGTTTATGTCTGGTCCCCATACACTCATGTGATTGAACAAGCATATAGGGGCCAGGAAGTGGAATGTGGTAGTTTGAATATGTTTAGGAGGTGTGGCCTTATTGGAGGAAGTGCATCCCTGTGGGGTGGGCTTTGAGTTTCCTTCCAGTGCTGAAGAGACCTTCCTACTAGCTCCCTGGAAGATAGTCTCTTCCTGACTGTCTTTGGATCAAGATGCAGAACTCCAGCCTTTCGTCTGCTTGCATGCCTGCTATGCTTCTTGCTATGATGAAAGTGGACTAAATCTTTGAAATTGTAAGCCAGCCCCAATTAAGAAAAAAAAAAGGATAATTTGTATCACTCACATTTCCAATCAACACTCAGTACAGAGCATGTGCACCCAATTCTGCAGGACCTTTCCTAGCGCTTGCTTGAACTGTGCAGAAAGTAGAAGCTTCCTGGGACTGTCTTTTACTTCTCTGGAAATTCTTTTATTAAGTTAACCCTCTAGATCTCCTGGTGTGTCCTAGTTTTGAATTATACAAACAAATTATTTCACCTGATGATGTTAATAAACAGAAATAGATGTTCACTGAGAGAAAATAATTTAAATGTGTCAAAATATAAAATAGAATTATCCATAATCGCACTGTCTATATATGTTTATACATGTAAGTATAGTACAGGTATGTGTGTGTACATTTATACATTTGTATCCATGTAGGTGTGTGTAATTCTGTGATTTCTTTTTTTTCTGTGCTTGTGAGACTGGTACAAAATCTACTCTCTGTTCACACTCACATTCCCTGTTCAGGCTGATGATAAACCCTTTCTCCTTAGACAGTGCAGTATGAGGGTATTGTGCCTGGGAATTTTATTTGTGCTAAGAAAAACCTGATATTTCAAATTTTCTTCCTGTTCTTTATGTGAGCCTCAAAGGGCACATGACTTCATGATAGTGACCTCTTTTTTAAAGTAGATAGGGTCTGTGAGCTAGCAACAGCACAAAAAACCTCTGCTCGTAGGGTTTTAACAGCCAGATAAAACAATTCCTGACTCTCTGTGTGTGTAAGAAAGGTGAGGTCACAATGATGTTCATAGGATTGGTGGTCTAGATTAAGTGCTTAGAGCAAGTCTCTGTGCTCTAATATTTTAAGACTGCTAGAGACCAGGAGAATAGACTCTAAGGAATTGTTCAGTTAATATATATTTGATAAGGAAGAAGGGTTCCCTGCTGAACAATCCACTCTCTTAAGAAGGATGAAACATACTGAGCTGAGCATCCAATCTGCCTAAGCAAAATAAATAAGTTTCTATGAAGTATTTTAGGTTTACAATTATTTTTGCATATATATGGGAAGGACAAATGCTAAAGTCACAGTGGACCTCAGTTTCTAATCCTGATAATGAGAAATGATAATCACTGAACATGAGAAATGTTGTCACCACTCATGCTAGATCCAGAACAAGAACCCAAAGGCTGATGATTCCTCTGCATACTAAAGAGTAATCCCCATGGAGAACAGAGATCTATGCATCTTCCTTGGAGGGAAATGACCACTGTACATGTAAATCAAGATGTATAAAGATGTACCATTTTTACTAATATGGCAGTGTGAGGGTCTTTGTGAAGATGTATTTGTAAGAGAGAGGGAGAAAGAAAGGAGAGAGAGGTGGAGACAGGAAGTCAGGTGATACTCTCATACCCTGCTTCTACAGAGGACACATACACACACACACACACACACACACACACACAGAGAGAGAGAGAGAGAGAGAGAGAGAGAATGGCCACTAAACTTGATGATCATCAGACTGGAGGATGGGAGCTTGACAGCCCACAAGGAGACATTTGTTAATACTTGCTGCCATTTTGGGTGGTCTCAACAGGAAGATGGCTGTACTAGCATCTAGTAGGTAGAGTCAAGATACTGCTACAAATCTGACAAAGTTTGAGGCAGTCACCACTTTCCCAGCAGCAAAGCATTGTCCAGCCCTAAGTATCAATAGTACTGAGCTAAAACCCTCTGATGTATAATAAAATGAAAATTCACACCCTGAGATATTCTTGAGAAGGAAGAGGAGAGACAGGAAGACAGAGAGTGTCCAACGAATTTGATAAAGAGGCCTGGGAACCAGCCATACTGTGCATGTTAGTCATAACCTCAATGATTTGACAATGAGGTGAAGCATTTGCCTGCAGCATTAAGTATGTCGAATAGATATAGATTTGGATTACTGCTTGCTTTCCCCCTACTTTTTAACTAATTCCTTATTTTTTCACAGGCAGAGCATGTTTAAATTTTTCATGTCATCAGCAATTTAAAAGAAATAAACACTTCTAAAACTATAACTGTGTGAACGCCAGATTGTTCATTTAAGTTTTCAGAAATGAAACAGCACAATAACAGACAGGATGGGCATACTGTAAGTCGTATATGGAATACGTTGCCCAGTGGGCTTCCAGAAAGATTCCTCAATATACACTTCCCCCAGCAGAGATCAAACTTAATAGAATCATTCCAAAAGCTCAAGAAATTGTCTTCCTCACCATCCTTCCTACCCTTTTTCTAAAGGTAGTGTCTGTTCAGAAATGTTCTGCCACTCTGGGTACCCCATCTTTCCAGATTCCAGACCACCTCATAATGAAGATGTTGGACGGAGCTGGAAAGTGAGAAAATAATTGTGTCTCCAGTGATGTTTTTAAAATATAGCTGCTTGGGGCTCAACGGTTAAGAACACTGACTGCTCTTCCTGAGGTCCTAAGTTCAATTCTCAGCAACCACATGGTGGCTCACAATCATTTGTAATGGGATCCGAATCCCTCTTCTGGTGTGTCTGAAGACAGCTTCAGTGTACTCGTATGCATGGAATAAATAAGTCTTTTTAAAAAAGAAACTCTCATGTAAAATATGCCTGCTTAGTCTTATTTTGCACTCAGGAGGAATTAGTGCATGTGCTCTCTTGACCCCACCAGTTAAAATGGGAAAAATTACAGTCAAGAAGGAAGCCATAAGGTTTTCCTCAAGGAGTCTGGAGAAAGTTAAAGCTAGGATCCAAAGTCTTTATCCTGCACTATGTTAGCGGACAAAATTAAGATTAGAGAACAAACTGAACACGTGACCTTTCTAAAGAGAATGAAATTGGACTCAGGGAGTTAGGGTGCAGAACTGGTATAAGTCTATGTGCAAAAAATGCTGATACTCCGGCAGATCCAGCCTAAAGCACTAATGTCCCATGGGATAACCACAAGCCACTCATGGCTGTTAAACGCTGGGGGCACAGCTAATTCAAATTGAGATGTACCGTGAGTGTCAGCTTCAAGCACTTACTTTATAAAATATCTCATGAATAATTTTTACTCTAATTATATGATTGAGTTCAGTAAAGTGACTTAATCCGTAGGAAAAGCATGATTTCACATGCTTGTTCTTTGCTGCCTTTACTATGGCAACCGGACAATTTTACATTTCTATGTGGGTCAAAGCATGCTTTTCTCAGATCATGTTGGGCTGGGATACTTTCTAACTCTTTGTCTGAGGCATTCTGGCCGTCTCTCAATGGACAGGATCATACAGAGAAAAATTTCCCAGTTCCTCCTCCAAACTACCGACCTTGCCTAGATCCAGGATTACCAGTCTATAGGAAGACCCCTGTTGCAGGCTTCCCGATCATCAAAATGCCCCTTCCCCTGTAGGAGTGATAGAACTCTAGTTTCAGACTTGCAATTTAGCAGCTAAGAACAATGGCCCTATTTCCAAATTGCTGCTTAGAGGAAGACATTTGACAGCTCTGGCTGATGGATTGTGAATGAAAGGCTGTGTGGGCTGCATATTTAACTACTAGGGATGGTATGCTTTTCTTGGCTCTTCCTGCCTTCCTGCCTTTTAAAAAATCATGGAAGGCTCCTAAGTTTCTGAGAGTGGAGACACTGGTTGCCTTCTTGGAGCTCAACACAAGAAAAGACATTTCCTATATCCATATCCTAGTTAAGTCACTGTTTCATGGACCTAAGATAACCTTAATCATTTTAGAGGCTGGACATCATCTCTGTCTAATACACCCACCTTTTTATGTGGCTCTAGGGATCAAACTCACACATACTAGGAAAATGTTCTGTGACTGCGCTATCCCTCATCCTGTTTAGCAGGCTTACATTAAGCAGCAGCATCAAAAAGGGTTAGGAAGCAACCAAATTCAGACAGCAACTTAGCATGAGAGCTGGGTCTTAAACCCAGAGCACATATTCCTCCTTCAATACCATGCATGACACTCAGCTAGCTTATCTAATTTACAGTGTATAAAAATACATTCCAGATGATAAGGGCATAAATAAACTATTCCCTTCTGAATTCCAGAGATAAGAATCTCAGTTTGCTTGTGTAATTGGTGTCTTCAAATGCTCTCTTAAAGTAATGTCTTATGTAAATGCTCCCTGATGCAAAAATCAGCTTCCTCACCAATAAAATAAGCTTGTCAGTGGCATCTTGTTGGAGGCACGCAAACAACTGAATGTCATTCTGGTGTCACTCCCTGACCTTTCAAACCCAGCTGGAATGGCTCAAGCCACCCACTCTATGCTCCTTCAAAGACCAAATTCTAGGGGTCCAAAGTTTTCAGGAGATAAGAACCTAATGATTTCACAAACTAACTCCAACCTGGTATGGTTGTGGCAGGAAACCCAACCCTTCCTCAACTTCTGCACTCACATAGAGGCATCCCACATGGGTGACTAAGCAGTACAGTGTACCACTGCTGAGGATCTAGGAAAGGAATACTTATCACGACTTCACACTGGATGTATGCACCCTGAGTGAACCTCTCTGTGTGTCACTACGTAGTCAGTCCTGAGCTATTAAGTCTGAGCTTCTTAAGCAATATTCATTTCCTCACAGTTCTGGAAACTAGGAATCTGAAACTAAAATGCCAGAAGATCTGGTATCTGCTGAAGGTAGCTTTTCTTAGGGTTCAGGCAAGCTTTAGTCTTTCATTTTCACACAATGGAAAGAAAAATCCTTGGTTTCTCCTTCTGAAGGTTACCTTCAGTTACTTCTGAAAATTCTTGACCAAATGCCATCACATGGAATTTGGCATTTCAATACACACTCTGTGGTGGGATGGGGGAAAGGGCAAACGATTTATAACACCACCCTATTATCAGAGTCATTACTAATCCTAGCAGCACTTCCCCAAGTGCTGGAAGACCCAGGGAATGCTTTATTGGAGTCTCAACCAGTTCCCTCAGCCATCTAGCTTGAGCAGAGGCAACACAATGGCTTCAGCTTTCTCCCTGAGGAAGCCACAGCCACTTGCCTGGTCCTCCTCCTTGTGAGGACCCCTGTTCTTTCCCACTTTTACTAATAGGAAGCCCCTTATGCTCTCAGACTGAACTGTTACAGTACAGTTTTTCTCCAGCTGGAGACCCTGTCATACTCTCTTGTAGCCTCACCTACTCTAGAGCTTAATAGATAATTATGAATCAATAGAATCCTTTGTGCTCTAGACTCAGTGTGGTGTTTGTTCCTCCTTGCTTGCAAATGCGTATGTTAAAACCACATCCCTTGGTGGGTTGGCACTTGGAGGGGCTGCCCCTCAGGAATGATTAGGTCATAAGAGGAGAATTAATGCCTTCCAAAGCAGATCCTAAAGAACTTCATTGCCCCTTCTACCATATTTTAAAGTTCAGGAAAAGTTTTAGAAAAGGGGGCAGGTAATACAAGATCAGAAAGACATGGAGGTAATTCATCATTCTCTTACTGGATATAACCATTGTGATCACTAACTCACAACTGTAGATACCTGGATTGGGATCACACAAGACTGACACTCTCAACAAAAGGTAGAGAAAGGTAGAGGCTCCTGGGGCCAACCCTTTACCTCTGAACTATTAGCTATCAATAGAATCCAGAGAGGGGAATTACTGTCTCTAGCCACCAGGTTCCAGTGTGGACACAGTTAACCAAGCCCTTGATCACACAGATGTCTCTGGTTAATAACATCAGTGGGTCACAAAATAGTAGACATAAACTTGAGAGAGATGTGAGGGAAGAGGGGTGCATCAGGGTGATAGAGAAGTAGAGGGCAGAGTGGTTAGCTGGTATTGAGTCCACGTGCAAAATGGTCTATGAACAAATTTATTAATAAAAAGCAGCTAACACCCAGACATCAAAACTCTATAGTAACTCTACACTGGTTTTTGTTGTTGTTGTTTTGTTTTGTTTTGTTTTATGGAAAGAAATACTTTCAGCTCCCCCCTGAAGGATAGAGTGAGACTATGACCTAAGTATGGGAATAACTAAAACATGCTAATACATACCCTGTAGAGCAGGTGTCTCCCTTGTGTCTGCTCCAAGCAAGAGGCAAGCAAGTCTCTATGTGATGGACATACTCTCCCAAGGCAGTTCTGACCTCTGTGCATTGTTTTAGTCATAATTCCATAGTAAGATAGGGAAGGGTTGATACCAGCTAAAGTTTTACTCATGAACACAAATACTTTAAATGCGTTACCATAGAACTTAACACTTTGGAGGCCATCTAAATCCCCAGCCTTTTCTACCTTCTCTCTGCCCTTCACAAGCTGTTTTTCATGACCTTGACTCCTGTGTGTTTCTGTTTCTGCTGGAAATCCTTTAGTTACCTTTAACCTGGAAAAGTTCTGTTAAGTCTTAAAATCCATTACCACATCCACAGACAAAGTGGGTCACTCACCCTTTCATTATCCTGGAGCTTGTTCTGCTTCGCTGTATTGTAGTGTGAAATCAGACCACATGGAATGCTTTTTTAAACCCTCTGTCTCTCATTACGTGGAAGATAAGCATCTTCTGTTTCTCCCACTCTCAGCACCAGAGCTAGGTTGTAGTCCATAGCATACATTGGTTTGAAATAGCTCATTGTATCTTCTCTTCTCCATGACAACTCTTGAACACATGAAAACAGTAGCTTTGCTAATCTTTGATCATCTTTTTTACTATTATTTTACTATTATTAAATTATTTTATTTACATTCCAAATATTGCCCTCCTTCCCAATACCCCCTAGAGTTTTTCACCCCATCCCCCCTCCCTTCTGCCTCTGAGAGGGTACCCCCACCTACTCACCCTCTCTAGCATCCCCTTTCCCTCCCACTGAGGCCAGACAAGGCAGTCTTCAGCTACATATGTGCTGGGGGCCACGGACCAGCGCATGTATGTTCTTTGTTTGGTAGCTTAGTCTCTGGGAGTTCTGAGAGGCCTGGGTTAGTTGACACTGTTGTTCTTCCTATAAGGTTGCCATTCCCTTCAGCTGCTTCAGTCCTCCTTCGAACTGTTCCATAGGGGCCCCCAAACTTAGTCCAATGGTTAGCATTAAGTATGTACATTTGTCTCAGTCAGCTGCTGGTAGAGCCTCTCAAAGGACAGCCATGCTAGGCTCCTGTCTACGAGTACAACCTAGCATCAGTAATAGTGTCAGAGTTAGGTGCCTGCCTATGGGATAGATCCCATGTTGAGCCAGTCACTGGATGGCATTTCCTTCAGTCTCTACTCCATTTTTGTCACTGCATTTCGTTTAGACAAGAACAATTCTGAGTAAAAAATTTTGTAGGTAGGCTGATGTCCCTATCCCTTTACTGGGAGTCCTGTCTAACTACTGGACATGGTTTCCTCATGTTCCATCTCCCCACTGTTGGGCATTTCAGCTAAGGTCACCCCCTTTGAGTCCTGGGAGTTTTTCATATCCCAAGTCTCTGGGACTTTCTAGAGTGTCCCTTGCCCCTACCGCCAACAGCTGCATATTTCCATTCATTCTCCTGGCCTTCTGGGCTTCTTTCCTGTCTCCCTGGCCCCATACCTTATCCTGCTCCCCCTTTCCCTTTCCCTTTCCCTCTCCCACCCAGAACCCTCTGTTCCTCTGCTTCTTGTGATTATTTTGTTCCCCCTTCTAAGTGAGATTGAAATATCCACACTTGGGCCTTCCTTCTTGTTAAACTTTATATAGGCTATGAGTTGTATCTTGCGTATTCTGTACTTTTTGGCTAAATTCACTTATCAGTGAATACATACCATATATGTCCTTTTGGAACTGGGTTACCTCACTCAGGATATTTTTCTAGTTCCATGCAAAATCCATGATGTCCTCATTTTTAGTAGTTGAATAGTATTCCTTTGTGTAAATAAGCCACATTCTCTGTATCCATTCTTCAGTTTAGGGACATCTGAGTTGTTTCCAGCTTCTGGCTATTACGAGTAAGGCTGCTATGAACATAGTGGAGCATGTGTCCTTGTGGTATGATAGAACATCTTTTGAGTATATGCCCAGGAGTGGCATAGCTTGGTCTTCAGATAGAACTATTTCTAATTTTTCTGAGGAACCTCCAGATTGATTTCCAGAGAGGTTGTATCAGCTTGCAATCCCACCAGCAGTGGAGGAGCATTCCTCTTTCTCCACATCCTCGCCAGCATGTGCTGTCACTTTGATCATCTTTTCATCTTAAAAAGGCTTAGGTTCAATGGTCTATATCCATCGTGAACTCTGTAATCCTCAGCAATTCACTCAAGTCCTCTAAGCAAGCAAGAGATCATCTGTGTGTTGCCTGAATATATATCCCACATTACAGGCGAAGAAATTGACTGATGTGATTTTATGCCAAGATAGACCTCTTTCCACCCAGAAAGTTCAGAGGACAGGTGAGTATCTGGAACATAGGCATCCCCTAGAATTTCCTCATTAGCCAGTTTACCATTTCTCTATTTGCCATGAGAGGGAATATACAAAGCTCCAATTTCCCACAGACATTTAATGATATAAAAAGTTTTGAATGAAACACACACACACACACACACACACACACACAAACATGGATATACAGTTCTGATTTATTGGCTGAGAGATAAATTCAAACTTTCTCAAAAAAAGTGCTGGTGATGGTGGTGACTGGAGTGTGTGTGTGTGTGTGTGTGTGTGTGTGTGCGTTTTCCTATGCATCCATGCATGGAGACCAGAAGCCAACTTAGGGTACTTTGGTCTATTGTGCACCACCATTAATTACTTCATAATTAAACTGTAAATAATTAATAATTTAATAATCACTTACTTTGAAACAAGATCTCCCACTGAACCTGAAGCTTGTTGTTTGGCTAGGCTGCCCGATCATCAAGCCCCAGAGACCCTCCCATCTCTAGTTCACCTTCCTAGCATTGTGATTACAGGCATGCACATCAAGTCTGGCTTTTAATGTGAGTCATGATAATCCAAACCCAAGTCATCATGCTTCTTCAGCAAGCACGTTACCCACTGAGCCATCACCTCAGCCTTCCAAACCTCTTCTTTACAAGTTATATCTACCAAAGTACTAGACCATGACCACAGAATAGGGCCTTATTGACAGGGAATACATCTGCTAAAAGATTTCACTTATGATCTAGTAAAGAAATGACAGCTCCTTGGGTAGCAGTTGGCTCATAATGGAGAAACTACAGTCTAGCTTCCTATAAGCAATCCCAATTACAAAATATAAGTAATTATGTTTCTCAATATGAAACTGTACTAAATGGACTACAGGTGTGGCAGTTGTGGCAGATGCCCAAATTAGCAATGGCTCAAAGTACCATGTCATCTATCTCTCCAAGGTTAATCAGGTGCCTTCATCATCACCACAAACTCAGATACTTCCCACCATGCTTTGCACAGTCTCCATCTTACAGATAAAGCCATACACTGTCCGGCTCTCACAAGCTAAGTCTGTATCCAAGTTACCTTACACATCTCTTCTGTTCAGTTCTCCTTGCCAGGATTGAAATGCATAGCTACAAATATCTACAAAGAGGCTGAGAAACACAATTGTATTCATAGCAACCACTGACACATCTAAAG
Organism: Rhynchomys soricoides; assembly: GCA_019843965.1. Lineage (NCBI taxonomy): Eukaryota > Metazoa > Chordata > Mammalia > Rodentia > Muridae > Rhynchomys > Rhynchomys soricoides. The sequence continues at coordinate 7,018,263 of JADRCH010000117.1, forward strand.
TGTCCCACCTAAAAAATTGTTTGAATTATGAGCTTCTCCCAAAGGCTAGGCTGCCAGCTTATGATGCCAATGGGAGGGAGGTGGTAAAACCTCTGAGAGTCGGGGCCCTGATGGAAGGAACTTAGTCACAAAAGGCATGCCCTTGTGCTATATGTACTGATACGTGTGTGTGTGTGTGTGTGTGTGTGTGTGTGTGTGTGTGTGTGTGTGTAAGCTTTTGCAAGGTTTAATGCTTGGGTATCCTCATTAAGTCTCATGCCAGTTGATGGCGTGTTATTTAGAATACTGTATCTTGACATTTAATGTACACATAAGTCATCTTATGTTCTTATTAAGATGAAAAGTATTATTCACTATTATTGAGATAGTACCAAGATTTTATATTCTAGTAAAGTTTCTGTTGATGCTCACATTATATTCATTTTATTTACGATAACCAGGTAGTTTTAAGTTTTTATTATTACTGTTTCTGCTTTTATATTGTCCATGTTTGTGGGATGCCATAAGATATTTTCATATAAGTAAACAATGTTTCATGAACAAATCGAAGCTTTTACAGTTCTTCTTCCCTTAACATTTTTTAAATGTTTTAACACATAACACTTGTGAGGTACAGTGTGATAGCACAGTGTGTACTAAGAGCATATACCTATGTTCATAATATAACTCTATGTCAGAAGCCTCTCACCTTTCCTTTCACAAAGTATTAAACAGGCTGTCACAATCTACAGTTCACATCACACTGTCAGCAAGATATCTTCAGAAGAGAATATGAGATGTTCAAGATGGCTCATGAGGCAAAGGTGTTTGTCACCAAGCCTAAAATCCTGAATTCAGTCTTCAGGATCCACATAGTAGAAGGCGAAAACCTAGTCCTGAAAGTTGTTCTCTGGCTTCCAGGTATGCTATGTACACACACACACACACACACATACTAATTACAAACAAGAATCTTAGCATTGTTTTAAAAAACAAAATGAAAAGAAAATATGAAGGATCCAAAGAGATGTAGGCACTCCACAGAGTTGAAGGATACAGTATCATGACTCCACCTTTTCTGGTTACTAAAACAGACAGAGTCTTGTTGTATCAAATTAGAGTGATTTGTGAAAGTTAAACTCTAGTTTTAAGGAAATGAATCTCACAGTGGTTAAGGCCTTTAAACGTTCCAACATTTCCGTTTTTAAAAAGTAGGTCGATGTTACGTGAATTCTTCAAACACAAGTAATAACATTTTCCGACTTATAACACCAGGTTTTTCTTATTTTACAATCATAAAATTAAAAACTCCCCTAGAAAGGAAGTCAGCCAAGAAATTAAGATGTGAGAAGATTATTTATAATAAGACTTCCTCAATCTTTGGCAAAGAACCTAAGCCAACGTATATTTTGTCCCATATTATATTATAAAGTTTCTCATGTAAATGAGTCATATAAAACAACCTTCTACAAGACACGTGCAAGAAGTTTTTTATATCATATTGCAGGATATTTCTCTACTACTTTTGGCATTTTTATATAATATTCAGTCATAAAATTTTATTTTACATTTATTTTGATGAATCTCACAGTATTTTCCTTTCCCCCTTTCATTAAATATAGATTTTTTTTTTCATGTAATAAATTCTAGTTGTGGTTTCCCCTCCCTCCCTCTACTCCTTCCAGCTCTTCCCACCTCCCCTCCCATCTGGATCCATTCCCTTTCTATCACTCCTTAGAAAACAAATAGCCTTCTAAGGGATAATAATACATTAAAGTTTAATAAGATAAAAGAAAAACTAACATTTTTGAATTGGACAAAACAAACAGAAGGAAAAGAGCCCAAAAAGGCACAAAAATCAGAGACCTACTCATTCATGCCTTCAGAGATGCCATAAAAACAGTAAACTAGAAACCATAATGTATATGCAGAGGACCTGGTGAATATTTATGTAGGCCCTCAGATGCTGCCTCAGTCTCTGTGAGTTCACAAGAGCTGGGCTCAGCTGATGTAGAGTCTTGTTTCTTGGTTTCCTCTCCCCTCTGGTTCTTATAGTCTTTCTGCTTCTTCTTCCATGGGGTTCCCCAATTCCTACTTTGATATAGACATCTTTTTAGGCCTGAGTGTTCCAAGGTCTCTCACTCTCTGCATAAATGTCTGCTTGTAGATCTCCATATTTCTTCCTATCTTCTGAAGGAGGAAGCATCTCTGATGGTGATCCAGCAAGGTACTGCTCTACTTCCTTGGCTGGCATCTCACAATGTTTCCCATTTCAAAACATTTATTTTATTTTTAAATTCCACATGTGTGTGTAGATGTGTGCACATGCATGCAGGTACTCACAGAAGCCAGAAGAGGGTATCAGATCTCGTGGCCCTACAGTCAAGTTGTGAGACAAGAGTTGTGAGACTCTAGTCCTCTGAAAAGAAGAAGAGGTGCTCTCAAGAACTGAGCATCTCTTTATACTTCTTGAACCTACAAATGAATTTCTTTCCCCAGTTTTGGAAATTTCTTGGCCATCTTCTCTTGAAATGCTGCTTCTGACCCATTCTTTTCTGTTTCCCTCCAGCATCACATACCCCTGAGCTTCTCATCATGTCTGTACTTTGTAGTATTTTCCATTTTTAGCTGTTTACATTAATGCCCTGATCATTTTTGCTACGCCCTAACCTAGATCATCAATCTTCTGCTGCATTTTGTGTTCTAATAGTTCTACTTCATGCTTTTCTATATGCTCCAATAATTAAGTGTACTTCTCATGATGCATTTTCTTAAAAGTATTAGTCACATTATTTCATAGTATGTACCTAACAATGCATAGCATATATTCGTCTGAATCTCTATCATTCATTACTTATTCGTGGAGTCTTTCTTTTTCCTTCTCTTGTTTATTGTTTTGTTTTCTTTTGAAAATAGAGTATTTTTATGTATCACATATTGACCTTGAACTTGGTATATTCCTGCTGTAATTCCAGGCATGCCTGATGTGCTTAGCAAATTTTTATTGAAAGCGATTGGCTATGAAGAAACTGCCAAGCCTCTAGATGACGTAACCTTCCAGAGAGAGTTTGTCCCACCATAAGCATCTGCAATGGACTCACATCAAATTAGCACAGCCAGGAACTGATCTTAAAAGTTGATAAGATTTCCTTTACCATCGGAAGTATTCTGGGACAGAGAAATTAGCATAAAGGACTTGTGCTAGAAGGAGACCCTGAGATGAGCGTTTCCAGAGGGAAGGGACTCAAGTCTGAGCAGCAGAAGAGATTGGGCTACCTTGTATGCTCAGCCATACCCAATGGGAGCTCCAACCCTGGACTGATGTTTCAGAGAGATTTAAATACATTGTATGAGGGACCAGGTTTTCAGATTCTTCTTTTAGCCATTGGCAATGGGTGCACTCTGATACTGAGAGAAAGTATGACAGCATTCTAAAATTCTGAGGAAATGCTTTTCTTAGTCAAGAAAAAACACTGGACAGCATTTAAATATAAAATATCTGGGTGCATTCCTTCACAATGTTGGGATGGAAGATCAGCCCTAACCACACTGCAGGTTCTCTTGGAGCTTTAGTTTTTACTCATGTCTCGTTCTGCGCACTCCAGATTCTCCTCATTATAAGCTAGAATCTCTACTAGACTTTGTGGCTAATCTGACAGCATGAACCAGCTTCTTAGTCTAAGGCCATGGTCAGTGGGTATATCTTAAGCTGTGACTATTGAACTTGTGTTTCTGGTTAAGTTGAAGCAATGGAGCACAAAGAAACTCCTAAATACATCACCCGGACACCAAATACTCCACATGCTAAGAATATGGTAACATATTAAATATAACTGGTTTAGAGTATAAATTCTAGAGAAGCCGCACAATCCTTACCACCAAGGCCTAAGCTAGGTCCCTATCAACTATTTTATAACTTTCTTTAGATGACATAGAGTATAATGGCACAAGAGAACTGCCTATGCCTATTCTGCTATAATAAGGGTTCCCTAGTCTGAAAATACTGTATGGGAATTGGTCCCAGTAAGGCAGTCTCCAGGTAATAATACCACATGAGTCCCTGTGGAAAGGAAAAATAACCCACATGTCATTCTGGTTGAAATCATCTTTTGCCCCTTCAAGGTGAGAGGAATGTGATGTAGTCAGTGCATGCCATCAACTGCAGGATAGATGTCACGAAGGGATGGTACTTTTTCAGAGATGCACCATCATTCCCTACTGTCCACAGGTGCAACTCTGAACAGCAGACATAGCTTCCCTAATCTTGATGAGTAGCTGGCCATATGGATAAGATTCTGTGGAACTTCTATCCTCACTGGCACTGGGACTTTTCTCATGACCCCACGGTGCCAGCACCATGGTGGCTGGTAACAAGCTATTGCCATCAAGGTGGCTGGTGACAGGCCATTGCTATCAGGTTGCTCTGTCATTTTGTCTACTTCATCTTGCATGTGATGCAAAGATTTTCTCATTTCCTGCCCACCCCCTGTGTCTTAGTCTCATGCTTCCAACCCCATATATTTTGTCTTCCAATGTTTCTCCTTCCTGGCCCCTCACCAAAAACCCAAGTTATCCCACTTCCCATATGTTTGCAATATATTTTAACTTTGAGTCTCTACTTTTTCTATGCGATGTGGACAGATGGCAGGTGTTCAAAGCCCTGAGCATGTGAACTTTCCCTTCCTACTGTCTTCTAAGGCCATTTTTGCAGGTGTTTTCCATTCCAGCTCAGATTCATGTACCAACACAACAACATAGCAAATAGTTCTTCCTCTATCTATGAAACAGTCATAAAGATTTCCTTCCAACCTCCTACTCACTTTATGCATTGGTTGATGTAATCTGGGCCAGGGAGGTGCTAGTCAGTTCAAAGGGATAGCACGTAGATCTGAGCCACCCATTTGTAGGCTCTACTTGTCCCATCTTATCTTCAAATATATACCTGCCTCCCAAAATGCCACGTCTGGATCACATTGGACCATTTCAGCACTCATCTATCTTATGGCTAAAGCCTAATAGAAATCTAGCTTTCAAACTGGGCAGTGGTGGCGCACACCTTTAATCCCAGCACTTGGGAGGCAGAAGCAGGCCGATTTCTGAGTTCGAAGCTAGCCTGGTCTACTGAGTGAGTTTCAGGACAGCTAAGGCTATACAGAGAAACCCTATCTCGAAAACAAAAACAAAAACAAAACAAAAAAACAAAAAACAAAAACCAAGACAACAACAACAAAAAAGAAATCTAGCTTTCAGTTCATGACAGCAGCACTTGTCATGGTCATGGTCACTAAACTCATGGTAAAGTGTCCCTTCTTTACCCTGAATATCAGTAGAAAGCAGGCACTTCTCCACTAGACTTCTCCACTGCAAACATGGATGTATTATTCACTAACATTAACCCCTACCCCATGCAACTCCTGCTACCTACCTCTAGCATTACAAAGGCTCTGAGTTCACAGTCTGAGCAATGAAGTTACTTTCACCAAAGGTTGGCTTTTGGAAGGGTATTCTGATGAACTGATGCAGATATAATGGTGACCACTAACACAGTATTCTCCAGGGCTTTACAGATGGCCCCAAGTCATGAAAATAAAATATAAAATGTTTTTAATGAAAAACTATCCCCACTAATTCCATTTATATCCCTTTGGTCAAAGTTTAATGACATCATCATATGTAGCTGCAAATAAGACTGGAGAAAAATGAGGTTTTTCCTGGATTACCATGCCATATCCAGGTAATTTTAGATGCTGCACTATTGAGGGAAAACTAAAGAAAATATGTAGGGGGATAAATGGCGTTCTTGCATGTTTTATTGTTTGTGTCATTAGAACTGCCGGTCCAAGTATATTGTATATAAGGCACTTTGATCATCTGAGACATAAGATGAAATGGAAATGTAAGATTAAATGATTCTCGTCAACTAGTACATAAATAAAAGTTGAATAATTAACATTATGTATCATCTGCTCTTTATTCCAAGCCATTTCAAACAACACTGTGCCTAACTGTGCTGCTTTGCTTGGTTTCTACAAAAGATAGTGCCATTCCTTAAACTCTGCCTAAAACTCAGAATTACAATAGGCACTCAGCATTGTCCCCAAATAGTCTGATGAAAAGAAGCTTTAGAGATGAGATCATTCCTTGCCTTCATTAAGGAAATTGAGGTCCAGAGAGAAAGGGACTTACCCAAGGTCCCTGCTTTCATCTGCTTGCTGTCAAAGATTCATATCTCTGTCTGCAATCAACACAGAGTCTAGCAAGACTCTAATATCTAAGAAGTAAAAGTTGAGCTTCCCTAGGATTCCCCTGCTGTATATGACTCACAGGAAAACCCCCTAAGGACAGCCACCAACCAACACTGCATGTAGTTTCCTAGGCTCTTTTACTCCTCCTCTTTGAATAGGCACAGAGCCCACCTAGATTGCTAAGAACCTTTCAAACCATCCTCTGTGAGTTTAGTCTAAAAAGGAACTAGTCGGTTGCAGGTTGCACTCACTTGAATTTCCCCCCTCTAAGGCTCACTACTCATCTTGGAGAACATTGCTTACTCTGGCTGAGTTTCCAATTCTTTCTAACTTGAAGCAGGTTATGCTTACCTTAGAGTATGAAGATGAACAGGTTAAACAACATAATAATATCTTTAGCCCAACTCCTTTCCTGATGAAAGTTATTTCTGTTCTTTTAAACCCATGTATCAGAGAGCTAAGAATGTAGATTGGTGGTCTGGAGTTTGGTAGGTAGAAGGTACTGGTTCCTCTTCCCAGCCTGTGACAGAGAAACAAAAGCTACTCATCATTGATTCCCTCCATCATTGCTTCCAGAGAAACTGCTAACTGAAATCCATTGGGAAAATTTAACCCATGTTACTAGCTCAGTGGATCCCAACCACAGACAAGAAGTCTGTTTGTTATCATAATGCTGGCACTTCAGACATAGCACTTCTTTCTTTCTGAAAATTAAAGTGTAATAATTTTTAAGTGATAGATTTGGGAGAAACCTTTAATAATGTTGTTTTTACCTTGAATATTCCTAATGCTTAAATACCACTGCATTTCTTATTCATCTACCAAAACAATGGGATGATGATGATGACGACGACAATGACGACGACAATGACAGAAGATACTCAGGTGAAGGAAGTAATAAGGGTGAAGCTTATGAATGACATTAAATACTAGATTCAATGACAAGGTAACTCCAGTGCTCTTTGAGTCCACAAGTAAATATATGTCACAGAAGGTCATCACCAAGTTTTGCTGTTTGTCCTAGGGTCAAGATCATTCTTCTAACTCTGAGACTCTATCACTAGAGGGAGGAAGAATCAGCAAATAAGCATCAAGATGTCCTCTGACCATCACATGTACACCCTTCATACATGCATATGCACACATACACACACACATACACTTATTCACACACAAACACATACATACACGCACACAGGCATGCACAGGCCACACAAGCATGCACGAGCGCGCACGCGCGCGCGCGCACACACACACACACATACACACACCACAAATAAAAAGAAATAAAATTTAATAAAAATATTTAAAGTCTATAATTTGTGAGAACTTAAGGATCCAGTTAATTAGTTCTCTGTAATTGCTAATGCCAAATCACTTCACCAGCTCTTAGCTTCACATACTATCACCTGTGCAAGCAATTCCCTGTATTAAATTCTACCTACTGTAACACTAGAAATAACAACCATGTTCCTAGGTAGAGGTGACTGATGTCATTTAACATGCAGATAAAAAGAACTGGATCTTCTGATATCATATATAAAAGGTGAATTCCAAATTAGTTTAACATCTAACTGGAAAAGCGCAACTTCTCATTAATAGACTAAGATGTTGGGAAAGTCTCTCCTCAGCACCTAGAGTTGGAAAATCTTATATTTTGAATACACAAACCTTGCTGAGAGGTTAATTCAACTGTAACAAACACATTTCATTTACTGAAGAAAATTAAAAAGTTGATAAACCTACAGCTATGAATCAAGATGAAGCAGGCAGCCCCTGGAAGTGAATTTTTGAAGAGGAAAGTCTCAAAAAATAACAAGTTATGAAATGTTGCTCAGAGTCACCAAATCACTAAATTACATAGAGGGTCCAGGGAAAGTATGAACATTTACAATTGGTACAATGGAACTGTGTGTAGGGGGGTGGGGGGATAGAAGAACAAAGATGTGAGGACACAGTGGCCACTATCAGGTCCCCTAGCAGTCTACCCTGGAGGGAAAGAAACCATTACATGTGCATATATCCAGCAACTTTTCTCCAGGTGTGCAACACAAGAAATGATCACAAAGGCTCATCAGGGGACATTCTTGGGGATTTTTTCCTTTTTTCTATTGAGCAATGGGGCAGAGTAAAGAAAGGAAGTAGTACTGGCTAAGGAGAAAGGAGTGAGAAAAATTAATTTTCACCTCCAGCCTAGGATAACTTGTAGGTAAAAGTGTCTATACACCTTAATAGACCATAAGGTATCAAATAGAAGCTCAAAGAAATTGCCTTGATTATTGTTATAGTATAGTCTAAGGGTCTTTAAAATATCACACCTGATGTAGAAAAACACAGAATAGATAAGGATATATGGATTCCAAATACATGCATAGAAAACTTATATATGTTTTGATAGAACACAGACAAAGTAAAGAAGGGGCATAGACACAATGGCTTCTCTTTCACCCCAACTTCTTCTACACTCACTGCACAACTGCTTTATGTGCCAACATCTCTCAACTGTTTGCCATTCTACAAGCTCAGCTCTCCTGCCTGCCTGTGCAATACCATTCCCTGTCCAGTCCCTTCTGTCTAAAGTCACTGATGGACAGCCACACTGAATCTTACTTTCTTTGCAATCATTCATGTGTCTAGCTTTTTTTTATACAACAAACTGTTGACACCAAATTCAAAAGGACCCTTTCAACAGGCCTGTCCTGTGTCATCCTAACCGACCTTCTCCCAGACTTTCTTTGTGGCTACAAGCTGTTGAATACATTTTGCAGTGTAACATTGTTTAGGCATACATCCTTAGGACAAACACCAGGATCATGGAGGTCCCACATGCTTTCTCATTTAAGCCCCTTCCTGTCTCCTCTTATGATCACTTCATCCAACTATACCCTGGGTTACTGGTCCAAAACATTTCTGATTGGCTGCCTTCAGAGATTAACACACCAACTCTATACCAGGGCATAGGGAGAGGTACCATTTAAGGTAGTAGGAAGGAAAAGAATTAAACTTTCCTAGGCTCCTAGCTCAAATTCAACAAGTCTTCCTTTTTTAAGGTTCAACTTGAGTCTGTTCAGAAGCTCCAGAATCCAGAACTTTCTGAGAAACTGGGTGAGAATCTTGCTCTCCATCTTCTGCCAGCTTACAGAGCAGCATCCTAACCCTTTTCTAACTTCCAATCTTCTTATCAACCCTTCGCTCTTATTTTAGATATTTAATGCAACTCTGCTAAAGCTAAAATCAATTTTGCTTTGTTATTTAAAGAGAAACTGGGGGTGTTCTACTCGCCATCTTTTACCAAAAACTACCACCTTTCCCATGTGTTAAGTTACATTGTTAGCTGAAGGAAGCATTGGGACCTTAGGAAGGCCTGCCTGCACTTGTTTAGACATCAGAGAACACCTCAGTGTCCATCTAACACTTCAAATGTCCTCTTTAGGATTCATAAAGATTATGTCTCCATGTACCATAGAAAATATACCTAGAAAGCGCACAAAAGGAGAGTGGCTGCAGAAGGTGGAGACCTTGGGAGAATGCTAAGATTGTTTGGTTTCATCTTCCTGAGCTAGTGGTTCTCAGTATGGCCTTTCTGGAAGAATAGCATTAGTACCACCTGGGAACTTAAGAAAATGATGCTTCTTGAGCCCCATCATGGACATACTGTGTCAGAAAGTCAAGGGTAGGAGACTGTGTTCTCCCAAGGAGACTGTTATGAACACTAAAGACTAAGAGCAACAAGAAGTAATTCTGAACTAGACAACTATTCCGTGGATATGAATTGCTGCCCAGCTCTCCTAGTAATAGTGTTTCCATGAAAGAAACAGCCAACTGCAGATTGTCTTGTTTTAAAAATGTCTCTATGTCCTTTTCTCCCCCTGGTGTTAGGGACTGAACCTAGAACCTTGTATGTACTAGGTAAGTTTTCTACCACTGAGCTATATCCCTAACCCATTTATTTGCTTTCTATAACCTGGACTTTGGGGTCTGTTCCACCAACCAGAGATGGATCTACAATGTCCTTTCCATTAAGTATCCTGTGCTGCTCAGTTATTTTATTAGAAACAGATCTGTGCTTAACAAAGCTCTCCAACGAGCTTTGTTCTCACATGTTTATGCTTTAGCTTTTCTCACAAGTGGTAGTCAGCAAAAGAGATGGTAACTGTCCTCTGTTTGACTCCATACCAGACAAAGCAAATAGAGGGAGGTGAACCCAAAGGACAGTTTCCACATCACTAAATGTGTTGCTATGATTCAGAGAAGTTTCCTAAAGGTTCAGCAAAAAAAGTTGGAGAGTCATAAGTCATATTTATTCTATTCACAGAGCCATCTTCTACCCCATTATCTGACTTGTTCCCTGTACCATCAAGACTATGCTAGACCAAAGATCCAATACACTGGTATTTTAAAACTAGGTCCAATTTGAGGGTCTTCTCTGTACAGAGCAATACACAAAGATGCTACATGTGTTCTGTCAATATACTTTAGCTCAAGACTCTTGACTTCTAGCTTCTGTTAAGTATAATGTAGGAAGAGCCTATAGAGGTTAAATAGTTTGACCAAGGTCATGTTAGTCAATCAAACTTGAGCTCAAATATCTCTGCCTCCAACAGTCAGAACCTTAACTATCTACTATACTGGTTTCATGAACATAGGGAACAGTTTCAAATAAACTGGTTTCCTGTTCAGAGAGCATCATGTCTCTCCAACAGTTATTTAGAATTTACTCTGCTTGTTATACATTCTTAATCTCTCCAAAACCTAGAAATCTTGATTTCCTAACAAACTACTTCATGTTCTCTGAGATCATTTCAGGAGCATGACCTTTACGAAGTTTTCTACCATTCCATTTCTTTGTCAGCCACTCATTATTTTCCACTGTTGTTCTGTTTGCTTACTTGACTGTCTCTTCTGTAAGCCATGGTCTCTTGAAACGCTGCATTGGCTTGAGCACATTTATCACTAGTGTCTAGGATAGAACCAAATAGGGTGTATTAAGTAGTTTATTAACTCAGAAGATAAACTAATGAATAGGTGGGTTGAAGGATGGATAGATGGATGGATGAGGTCATGGGATATATAGGTAGATGGATGGTGGGTGAATGCGGAGCATGCCCAGATTGATAGATGAATGGATGGGTTGGAAGCATGGGTAGATGGAAGGATGGATGGATGAGTGAAAGAATGGAATGAGTGGGTAGGTGAGTAGATGTGTGGGATGGGTATTTTGGAGGAAAGAAAGAAAGAAACAAAGAAAGAAAGAAAGAGAGAAAGAAAGAAAGAAAGAAAGAAAGAAAGAAAGAAAGAAAGAAAAATGGTTGAGTGTAGGAAAGGGAAAATGAAGGGAAGGAAGGAGAAGATGCTTGGATAAATTTTAAATGGAAGCAACAGCAATTCATGACCTGAGTACTCATAAATCAAATATCAATTTAGTAAAGCTAAAGCCATTGACCTGCAAGCGGTGGCATGTTAAGCCCATTGTCTCTCACCATTGCCAAGTTTTTGATAACTCATCCATATTTGTGTTTCCTACCATCTCCTGTCCTTCTCCCTCTACCCCCTCCACAAATATATTTTTTGTTTTAAATATGTATACTACAGAACTGAAATCATATGTGTAATGTTTTCATACTGACTCAGATATAAATAATGTTTCCTCATTCTTAATGTCAAAATCCCATGAATGGAACATTTTTGTAATGTTTAAAAATAAACTGCAAAACATAAACACCTACAGTTTGCTCCCTTGAATTTTCAATGTACAGTAAATTGTTGCTGGTTTGTGTGTGTGTGTGTGTGTGTGTGTGTGTGTGTGTGTGTGTGCAACCAATAATAGAAAAAAGGAAAACTAACCAAACAGTTCAACAGTTAACATATCAGCACCTACTAAGTGTAATCTTTCTCTCTCTCCTTCTACCTCCTTCTCTCCCCTTCCTGTTCTCTCTGTCTCTATCCCTGTCAATGTTTCTCTGTGTGTGTGTGTGTCTCTGTGTGTGTGTACAAAGATAATCTTCTTATCTACATTTAGAATGAGACAGTGAGGGTTTGAAGAGGTCAACTAACTGTCCCAATGTTACAAGCCAGTAAGAAATAGAGAGATTCAAACATAGGACTCATGCTTTTTTCTGACAGATGAAATTAAAGAGACTCTATTGATAAAAGAAAGAAAACAATACCCAAGATCAAGGAGTACCCTCTTTTCAGCAAGAGCTCAAGACTGCTTGCCAGGGTGTTATAATCATGGTATAGAACAGGCATGCCTACATTTCCTATGATTCAGCCCTGCCAGCTATAGCTCTTCACAAAATTAAACCATGGTTAAGAAGAGGAAACTGTAACAGGCTTGCAATTTCTTTTTCATATAAAACACATGTGCAAGTCCATAGGATGACACAGATTTTTATCACAATTTCAAGTAACAGAAATGTTGAGTGTGAAAACCATGAATTATGAATTCCAGAAACAAAACTTTCTTTGCTGGTTCTAGAGGCTTCTCACATACTGTTTCACAACCTACACACTCCACGCCTCCACTCCCAAGGTGTCTGCTTCCTCTTCCTCCCACAGCCTAAGCCATGAACCCAACGGTATGCCAAACCAAGTGGAGGGCATGCAGATAAAAGCCACAGCCCAGAGCCCAGAGCTCAGAGTCCTTCCCTATCCAGGGCACGTTAGAAAACTGCAGACTATGCTTTTCTGTGGTCCTCTCAGGCTGAGCTGCTGAGCAAGAGTGAAGAGAAAAGCAGGCAGGATGTGAGCCCCAGTTGTGTTTTGAGAATTTCTGCTTGGCTACATATTTCTCTGGCTTAAACCATAGCAGTGGGCATGGTAGAAAGTGAAACAGTAGAAAGTGTAGCCCATGCTGTTAGAGAAATCATCCAAGTGAAAGCAGGAGGGGCGTCAGCCATAGCCAGGAAGGCTACCTGGCCCAGGCTGTACCTGTGGACCAGATCCTGGCACGTGAGCACATCAATTGTCTTCACCCACATATTATTTGCTTTCTATGGTATTTGCACCATCAATCTTGGGTATGCACTTGCCTTGGTAAATGTGAGTTTCCCCTAAAGCAAATCCCATACCTCTTGGCCTTGAGACGACAAAGCTTTAGAGTCTTTACATACTTGTAGTTGACTATGAGTTGTGGGCTTACACAGACCTGACTTCTGGGATTCTGGGTCTGCCAGTTGCCATCTACATGAACTTGAGAAAGTAACTACATCTCCTCATGGCCTTTGCTCCTTCAAAATCTCTTCCCCTATACCCACGTCCCACTAGATGTTTGCTAATCATTTCTACTTGGATGTTTCCTTACTGTCCCAGACAGAAAAACAAACCCCAACTCATCCCCCACTCTCCTCAAGTCTTTCGTGTGGGTCTTTGTTGTGCCCAGGGAAGCAGCAGTTACTGAGAAGCATCTCTAAGTCTTCATTCATACTGGCTTTTGCCTTAGGTGCTGTTGATTGTTCCTCCGACCACCCTCTGCTTTCCAGTTCACTCCATTGTATCCCACCACATGATAGTCCTCAAAAACAGCCTTCAGACCACAGACACAAAACATGTTCTTTCTGACTCATTTTGGCCAAAACAAACTACACTGTCACCTACACCAACAATGAGACAACACCCATGAACTTTTAATGGAGACAAACTCACTGTGCTCAGCCTGGTACCCTTCATCACATGAGTTCAGCTTTAACCATCTTCTCCCAGACCATCTCCTATCAAACCATCTCACTTAGTGTTTGTTTCTTTTATCAACACGCAGTTGTGGCTCAACTGTAGGGCATCTGTCTACACGCATGAAGTCCTAGGTTCAATCCCCACCCACTCCCCCATTCACACCACACAAAGTTATAGTGTGCTTCCTTGAGTTGGTGTGAAGGGTGCCATGGGTGAACAGATGTACAAGGATCTTTATAGGGAGAAGGAAACTCATGTACATGAACTTCTTGTTAAATGGGACAGCTTAAACATAAGCACTTGCCTATTTGTTCACCTGAGACATCAAATCCCCTGAGAAATTGTTTTAAAGCATAAGTGAATGGTCATGCTTAAATAGATTATAGAAGATGGGATAAATAGATGTATAGAAAATGGTTTACAGTAAAGAAAAGTTAATTTAAAGGCCCCAGAGAAATATACTGAACAAAATGACTCAATGTGTCTAAGGTTTCCAGAGATCAGATGCCCCACAGAAGGAAAGAGCAAGACATGAGCACAGGAAAGCTGAACTTCTGCCTTCAGACTCAGAAAGTGCAGCAGCCACCCAGAAGGAGGAGGCGGAGATTTAGAAACTCCAGAATCATGTGTCAGACAGAGGACATAGGTGACACATGGGGATGAAAATGACCATGGGTGTCCCCAGGAATCTCAGAACTGTGAAGTGAGGAAGGGGAAGGATAGTTAGGATAAAGTGCAAATATAATTGAAATGGCAATCATCAGAAATGCTTCAAGTTACAAAAAAGCTGGAGGAAGCCTTGAAAATCCAGAGGAAATATTTAATCTAGAACCCATTACTCATCTGAACTATCTACAAATATCAGGGTAACATTTAAACATTTTGAGATAGTTTATCTCCTAGAAATGCCCTCATTTTCAGGAAGTTAATTTTAAAAATCTTCCAGCTAAACAAAGGAGCAAAGCTAGAAAGAGGAAGATGCAGAGGCTGAGAAGCAACGAGTCCCAAAACAGGACAGCAGTGAAGCTGCCGGATGCCAGCCAGCAAGGCAGGTTGCATAGAGAATGACAAACACAGTCAGGGCAGCTGAGTGTACGGCTCCAGAAAAGGCTTGCAAAAAAGAAATAAAAACAAAATTGCCAAGACTAATTTTAAGTTATTGTTTATAATAGAGTGGGGAAACTGGAATCTGCAGACTAAACCATGCCCACTCTTTGTAGAATATATCTTTAAATAAAGTTTTATTGAAACATAGTCATGCTCTTTTCTTCCTTGTTTACAGTTCAGTTACATATTACCTTTTTCTCCCACCAACAGGGAAATCATCATAGATTGTCTGGACTAAAATAATCCTAGAAATATTTGAGATGGGATAGAAAGACAAAATTAAGAGGGCAATTAGACAGAAAGTCCAATTGGACTCTCTTGTCAACTAATAGTTAAGTATTTCAGCATAGTTAACAAAATAGAAAGAAAATTTCTTTTATCTAAGATATTTCCATAAAATAACAGCAATCTATGCTCAGGGCCTGGACACTGTAAATCTGCAACTATCTGGAAATTTCACAACTAAGATTATACATTTTGTTTGTAGTAAAACATTTTAAGTCCTTATGAAACACTTGTGAGATTGGGTTTTACCTTGTCAGCCGTAATCTATCCCATGAAGAAGCACCCTATAATCATATCTGTGCTGTTTAGTACCCATTTAAGATATAACGTCAGAAGCTCCCTAAATCAAACCCATGGATATTACTGAGAAACCCACACCCATGCTCTTGACTGTATGAACTCTGTTTTCTAAATGATTCCCTTTCTATAAACCCCATGTTTAAATATGTGAAATCTCTTCTAGATAAATCACAACTTATACAAAAAATTATTTTCTGCAAAAAATGAAGGATCCTGGGTTGACCAAGGGTAGAGATCTCAGCTCTTCCTGGCAGCAGTGCGGAGCTGTGCCTTTGGCTGCTACCTACTTCTATGGACAGTATGATCCTTTACAAAAAAAAGGCAACCTCTTATTTAAAAGAAAACACAATATTAACTGATGAAATAGTGCTTTAAAAATAAGAAGAAATATAAGAAAATAAAACAGTATCTATGAATAAAGAAGAAATTTTTAGCTTAAGAAATAACTATATAAAAATTAGGCATAATCCTCCACAAGGTTGATTGGGTGAGCAATATTTATATTATCATCAATTCATGAATACTGATTCTGATTTACCCAAAATTTGTGAAATAAATATTTATGTAAGAGGAGAATGAAACCATGCATGCATAAAGGTCAGTTTTTAATCTTCCCTAGCCAGGAGATATAGCTTAAAAGAGTAAGAGGTTATTGATGTAGTTGACAGGATCAAGTGAGTTGGGAATTGGTACAAATTAGTATTGTTTTCATGATAAATATTTTAACATCTTAACTATATATACATATTTTTTGATAAAGTACCAACTAACTTTCAAAAATAGTCTAAAAAGTGGTATGAATTCCCCAAAACAAACTTCTATGAGAAATAATAATGATAGATGTATTCATTACTTTTCTATTGCTGTGATAAAAACACCATGACCAAAAACAAAACATGGAAGAAGAGTGGGTTTGTTTTAGTTTGTTTGTTTGTTTTGTCTTGGCTTATCGTTGCAGAGGGATAAGAGTCCAGCATGGTAGGCAAGCATGACAGCATGGCATGGTGGCCAGAGCAGGAAGTTCAGAGCACATATCCTCAACAGCAAGCACCACACACAGAGAGCAAACTGGGACTGGTGCAAGGCTTTTCAATTCCCACTCATTCACTTCCTCCACAGGTCTCATCTCCTAAAGCTCCCTAAACACCACCACAAGATGAGGACCAAGTTTCAAATATTTGAGCCTGTGGGGGCACTTTGCTTTCAAACCACCACAGTAGAGAAACTACAAACTCACTTCCACCTTCAGAGAAGATGGCCCTAAGAAAATGAGACTTTGAAATCTAGCTGTCCATGTTGAGGATGGAAGCAACCAGGTAGAGGAACAAATGAATGCAGTCATGAAGCAGAGCATCACTCTGATTCTAGATGTTGGAGTGATTGACAGTTGAAGGGAAAAGTGTGAGAATGGAAGGCTCTGGGAACAATGTAGCAAAGGCAGCAGGAGAAAGACTTAAGCTCTTCAGGAAGTGTAGGTTCTCTATCCAACGTCAAGGCTGGATCTCTGCATGCCTCTGTAAGGGGATTCATAAAAAAATGCTTGAAAGTGGAGAACAGCCTTGATAGCCTCTTCCTTTCATGCTGTCTCGGTTTATTTTCCCGATGCTTTGAAAATATATCTTAATAAATGAAATGTAAAAAGGAAAGAGTCTATTTTTGACTCACAGTTTGAGGATAGAGTTCTTCAAGGTAAGGAAGTTCTAGAAGCAGGAATTTGAGTCAGCTGGGTACATTGTACCTCCAGTCAGGAAGCAGAGAACAATGATTGCCTTTCTCCATGATAGGCATCTAAAGCCCAAGGCCAGGGAATAGTGCCATCCACTTTTACCTCAGTTAACCTACTCAAGATAATCCCTCACAGGTATATCCAGTCACTTGTTTCCTAGGTAATTCTAGATTCTGTCAAGTTGATGATATCAACCACAACTCATAATTTTTGTATGTAAACGGAATCAAATCCACAGCCTAACAAGAAAAATTACCAACCAGCCTATGGGAAACCTGCCTGTCTATCTCTCCTTCCCCCAAGACAATGTCAAATGTACCCACAGCTGGTGGTGGATCCTCTCCATTTTCCTGCTGACTCTGGAGTGGCCACTTACTCTTGTGGAGTGCTTGCTCTCATCTGTGAGTGGAAGCTCCCTTTGGAGCTGGTTCACCAAGTAAATTCTAGCTGAGCTGATGTGTTGCCTATTCATGCCCCTTAACCCCTCTTGGAGTTTTGCATACAAGGTTCCCTGTAACCTCTCCTAGGTTGGTAACAGCCTCTGTCTGTGCAAACAAAAATCTATCACTACTGCTCTGGCTCCTTAAATGCCATGTTCTGTTCTCACACCTTCCTTGATCCACTTTAGACTTGGATAGCTATAGAAGGAACTAACTACTGTCTTCTCCCTAACTGCATAACAAAACTAGAGCTAAAAGAAAGGAGTGATTTCCCCAGTCAACACCACACCACCAGGAAATAGCAAAATCAAGATCTCATTCAATGTACATAACTCTGGGCTGTGAAGTATCTCTTCACAGACAAAGGCCAAAAAGAAGCCGAGAGTGCAGCATAGCTACAACAGAAGCCTGACTGTGAAATCCCAGCAGGCAGTTCTCCTCTATATCCTCTATTATGAATAGATGGTTTTTGCTCCATTAAAGAAATAGAAATTAATATTTGATAAATTGTGTTCTAATTACATTTACAATCGATGCCCTTTGTTTAAAGTGAGCCCAGGTGTAATTACTTTTTGTGAAATAGCAATTTAGTCCTGCATATTGATTCTTGCTTCCTACAAAAGCAGCAGGAAGCTACTGGCTTTTTCTTGTTGGAATTATTACAGATTAATTAGAAAGTATTTTCTTATTGTACTTGGACTAGAGAGCACTGGATTAATAATGTTCCCTACCCACTAATGTAAGCAGTGGTCCTCAGTTGTTTTGGTCTGAAATTCTTTTTAAAAAACAAAGGACCCCAAAACCTTGTGTATATGTGACTTTAGCTATGTCACACCAAGAAACTTTTAAATGTCCTTCTTCTTCTTCTTCTTCTTCTTCTTCTTCTTCTTCTTCTTCTTCTT
>JADRCH010000117.1:7036927-7153612 GCA_019843965.1 Rhynchomys soricoides
TCTTCTTCTTCTTCTTCTTCTTCTTCTTCTTCTTCTTCTTCTTCTTCGTCATTATTTTATTTATTTACATTTCAAATGTTATCCCCCTTCCCAGTTTCCCCTCCACAAACCCCTAGTCCCTACCCCTACTTCTGGAGGGTGCTTCTCCACCCACCCACCCACTACTGCCTCAGTGCCCTAGCATTCCCCTACCCTGGGTCATCGAGCCTCCACAGGACCAAGGGCCTCCCCTCCCATGCAACTGGAGCCATGGCTCCTTCCATGTGTACTCTTTGGTTAGTCTCTGGAAGCTCTGGGGTGTCTGGTTGGTTGATATTGTTGTTCTTCCTATGTTGTTTTTGACATAGCAATAATGAGTCCATTACATATTAAGATAAATGTCATAATTGAAAAAAATGCTAAGTTTAAAATTACTAAGAAAAGCGGCATTGGTTTTACAATTATACAAATATGTGCTAATTACTGGTAATATGAGACAGTGGGATACTCATATTCTATGCCGTCATTCAGGCTATGACACACATCACATTGCCATGAAACCTCTGACACCCACAAGAAAAGGAGATGGAAAAAGGTCCAGCACAGGTTGATGTTATTATGCAAGTAGTTTGACTTCGCTGACGCCATGAGAGGGTTTTATTGATTGCCGCGGTTTAGATGTGAACATCCCCCATAGGCTCATGTGTTTGAACACTTCGCCTCCAGACGGTGGCGCTGTTCTCAAAGGCTGTGGACCCTTGGAAAGTGGAATCCGTATGAGGAAGTTCATGGGTGAGTGGCAGACCTCGAAGTTTCTAGCTCAATCTAACTTCTATCCCTCCTGCCTCCTGTTCCCCAAGATATGAGAAGGTGAGAAGTCCCAGCTGTAAGCTCCTGCCACCAAGGAACTGTGTGGCGCTGTTCCTTCCCCTTTATGTGTCTCCCCAAACCAGTAGCCCAAATAAATCCTTCCTTTCTTCAGTTTCTTTTGTCAGATACTTATTCACACTATCGAGGAATGTGACTAATACAGGGAATCCTGGGCCACATTCTGAGAACCACGGACTTAATTACAACAATACAGCAGAATTCACTTATTGAAACTTGTTAATATTCACTGTGAGGATATTTTGGAGCCATCATCCGTCAACGCATCTTGGTTCCACTGCACACTGGTATATGTGGCAGATGGAGGTCAACATCGGGTGGGTTCATCGCTCACTCTCTACCTTATTTCTCAAGAGAAGTTTGTGGTGCACCCAGGGCTCACTGATTCAGCCAAAATGGCTGGCTAGAAGCCTGAGAGATTTCTCAGAAAACATGCCAGCTGGCCATTTTTTAAAAATATGGGTTCTAGTGATTGAACTCTGATCCTCCTGCTTATGCAGAAAGCATTTCTCCAATTGAGTGGTATTTTCCTTGACTGCCTTTCCAGAGGACTTGGGTTCAATTCTTCAGCACCCACCTGGTGGCTTAGAATCATTTATATCTGTAGTACCAGGGCATTTGATGTCCTCTTCTGACCTCTGCAGCCACTGCATGTACATAGTGTACAGACACACACGCAGGCAGAACACCTCTATACATAAATTAAAAATAAAGAAGCCAATAAAACAGACAAGCTGCTTTTTAAAATATAAATTTGGGGAATAGAACTGTGAGGTTTACCACCCAATATTCACCAACTGCATGTTTTTAGGACTTTTTTCCTCAACAAAAAGTATATAGGCAAACCTCAAAATCAATGTCTTATGGTGCATTCATGGCTGATTAACAGTTCCTATCAGAAACTATGCAAGAACATCTTTGTGTTGGTTTCCACACTCTTTATTCTAAAGTTGCATTTAGAAATTAGTTTTCTAAATAGTGGATTTCCATAAAGTCTTTTCGCACATCCCTGACTTTGATTAATCCACCTACAATGCTTCCTCAGGCCCAGTTCTCCTGCTCATCCCTACTTAATCCTTTCACCCTGGATCCCCTCTTCCACTCTTCTTGCATGTATTCTACTCGCCCATCAGACAGTATATTCCATATGGCTTAGACACCCCCACTCCTTTGAGTTACCCCTCACCTTCACCCATTAAGCTATACCACACTCACACACCACTCCACACTGCTTAAGACTTTCCACTCCCAGGATTCCACCTTGCTACATTCATTTTACATACGATCTTCTAGGTACCTTCCCTTAACACGCCCCACCCCCAAGACCTCTTTCTACTTTCCTGCCTTTCAGTTGTATTCCCAACACCAGAAGTTGGAAATCAGAATCCTCATATGAGAGAGAACATGCAGCAGGTTTTTCTCTTTCCAGGCCTGCAGTTCTGTATTCAATATTTTTTTCCAGTTCTGTTCACTTACTTAATGGTGTCATATTCCTTTGCATCTGAGTACTATTCCTTTGTGGGTTTGTGTCACATTTTCTTATTCATTAGAAAACCCACCTTATTTGTCTGATAATGGACGTGGTTGATTCCACTTGGGGGTATTGTGGATAAAGCAACAACAGTATGGATACGTAAGCGTCTCTGCCACACGCTGTGAAGTCCACCGGATGTATTCTCAGGAAGAGTAAGGAGAGTTGGGTCATAAGGAAGTTCTAGTTTTAGGTTTGTTTGTTTGTTTTCAGGGATAAAAGGGTAACCCTTCAGTCTAATTTCAAATATTTAGTTCATGCTCTCACCAAAAAGGAATAAGTGTTCCATTTTCACCACACACAAGCCAACATTAGTTATTTGTATTCCTGATAGCCCTTCTGACTGGGGTGGGTGAAATCTTAAAGTACCTTTAATTTGCATTTCCCCAATGGCTAAGTATAACTGACAAATAGACTTAATAAAACCACAAGATACAGGATTAGCACACAAAATTTAGTAGCATTTCTATATACTAATGGCAGACTAAAAAGGAAATAAGGTAAACAATCCAATTCATAATATCTACAAAAATATTAAATGCCTGGGAATAAACCTAAAGACATCACAATTAAAACTTTCAGACACTGAAGAAAGAAATTAAGGAAAACACTGGAAAATAGAAAAACACTCCGTGATTATGAGTTGGGTGAGGGAAAAGGACTGAAGCCCTGAGGGCAAGTAGGAAGAATGGAAACAGGCAGCCTTGGGAGGTAGACGGTTGGAGGGATCCTCCAGGATACACCAGAGATTTGGTGGTTAAGAGACTCTCTGGAGAGGGGCCTTAGATGAAATGCCTGAAAGTAAGGAGAGGGAACTTGTAGAGCCCACCTCAAGCAGAAAGACAGGGCATCCAGGGAGGGAGGGTGTTGCCATTCCACAGTCAAAAACTCTGACCCATAATTGTTCCTGAAAGAACTGCAAGGATGGAAATGGAGAGGAGCCTGAGGAAAAGAAGGTCCAGGGACAGGCCCAAAGTGGGATCCAGCTCAAGGGGAGGTCTGAGGCTATGGAGCACTCACACAAAGGGACCTATCATGACTGCCCTCCGAAAGACCCAACAAGTAGCGGACTCAGATGCAGATATTTGCACCCAACCAATGGACAGAAGCCACTGATCCCTGTGGTTGAATTAGGGGAAAGCTGAAAGAAGCTGAGGAGGAGGAGGGACCTTGTAGGAGGACCAGCAGTCTCAATTAACCTGGACCCCCAAGATCTCTCAGACACTGGACCACCAAGCAGGCAGCATACACCAGTTGATATGAGGACCCCAACACATATACAGCAGAGGACTGCCATCTGGGTTGAATCAGAGAAGATGCACCTAACCCTCAAGAGACTAGATGCCCCAGGGAGTTTAGAGGTCTGGTGGCATGGGGAATGGGGATATTTTTGTGGAGACCGGTGTGGGGAGAAGGTATGGGATGTGGAACAGTCAGAAGGTGGAATGGGAGAGGAAAAAATCTGGGGTGTAAGATAGATAGATAGATAGATAGATAGATAGATAGATAGATAGATAGAAAAAAAAAAGATGCAAAGGCCAGGATTGGTTTTACTTGTTTTCACTGAGACACACTGTTTCCCTTAAACTAATTTTTTTAATACCAGGTAAGACCCAAAAAAATGCTCACAAGAGATTTCCATTTTCTACATGGTCTGAATGTGTCATTTTCTCCCCCTGTCCCCTTCTTATATATAAATCTTCCTTAGGCCCTCCCTTAGTTAAAAAATATTGTTCTCTTTATGTACACCCAAATAATGTGCTGATAACTCACCAAATTTCTCATCATAACTCTATGACATCACTCAGGTAAAACTGTATGCTAAAAATTCACAGGAGTCATAGGATTATAGAACAGATGATGTTTCCATCCTCCAAATCCAGACATTAAAGATTATCAGCCATGGTAAATCGCTTTTGTTCTCAAGAGATTTCTATTTCATTTCATGAAGACACCTGGCTTTGTTCATAAAAAGTTATAGTCAGAAGCTGGCATGGGGGTGGGAAATGATAACACATTTGAAACCACAGGCAGCATTTCAAAGATAAAACAGGTTGCTAATAAAAGCACAGGCGAGATAACTGAGTCTCCACAGAGATTTCCTGATAACTAGCCCCTACTTTTCTCTTGGGATTCTATACAGTCTTGTCTGTTAGCTCAAAAATGTTTCAGGAAGGGAAGAAAGATAGATGCTGGTGAGATAGCTCAGTGATTAAGAGCACTTGCGGTTCTTGCGGAGCATCTTGGTTCAGTTCCCTATAGCTATGTCAGATGGATCATAACCTTCTATAGCTCCAGCTCCAGGGGATGACACTTCTGGTCTTCATAGGCTCCTGCACTCAAGTGCACATGGCCACATGCAGGCATACACCCCACACAAAGTCAAAATAAAACCTTTAAACAAAGTGGTACACCTTGCACTAGAGTCTAACCCTACAGAAACCCTTACTGTAAAATACAACTAATCAAAATGCGGAGAACCATATGGTAAGAAGCCATATGGTCACGTACACTGGTGGTCATGTGCCTGTGTGGATCCAGCTACAACACAATCCTGTATCCAAGGTTCAGAGAACACAGAAAAGAAGGGGGAGCAAGACTGTAAGATCCAGGGAAGCAAGATGTCTACATCAGATTTCCTCTCCTAGAAATGTCAGGGAAGCTGTATCTATGAAGTCTCAATAACAAGACTGCCTAGACAAAGATAAAAACCAACCAGCATTCGAACATGGAAGAGAAAAGGCTTTTGGGCCCAACCCTACACAAAGAATTACAGGCAAATAAGAAAAGTAAGAGTGGGAGAAAATAGTTTTTTTCAGGGAAGATCCACACCACCAATTGGTTATCCAACACCAAGTAGTCAGCCTTGAAATCATACACATATAAGGTACAGTGTGCACTCACACACTTGTACACACACACATAAGCATGCATACACACACACACACACACACACACACACACATATGCACTAAAAAGAGGCCAGAAGCCATAAATTTGAGATAGAGCAAGAATGAATTAGAAAGAATTAGAAGGAGAAAGAAATGGTAAAATGATATAATCAAATTTCAATTTTAAAAAAACAAATCAGAACCAGGCATGGCTGCATCCATCTTTAATTCCAGCAGTCAAGAGGCAGAGGCAGATGAATACCTGTGAGCTAGAGGCCAAGCCTAGTCTACATAGTGAGCTCCTGGCCAGCCATAGCTACTAAATGAGACCTTTCCTATAAACAAACAAACAAATAATAAACAAATAAGTAAATAAAATCCACCAAATACAAATAACCTGTGAGTCTGTTGAAATTGCTTATTAGGTAAATATACATGCTTCAAAGACTGATAGCCTGAGTTTAATCTCTGAGATCTATACATCGGAAGAAAAATACCTATTCCCATAAGTTATTCTCTGACCTATACCCATGTGCCATGGTACTCATGTACACACACACACACACACACACACACACACACACACACATTCATATGAACATACAATACAATAAATAAATTCTGTCCTAGCCTAAGTCACACTTGTGGTACACTGGCTGAGTCTGGTACTCCCACTTAACCCTAGCCCATTCACACATTATGCAATTTCCAGTCCTAGCCTGGATGTACATGTTGTGCTCCAATCCAGTCTAGTGAGTCCTCCTGGACCTAGCTCATCTCTATCCTCCACAGGCTCCACACCTAACCCAGGTGTCATATCCTGTGCACAGGCCTAGTCTGATGAGTCCTGCCTGTACCATCCCCTGCATCTGAGCTCAGCTCAGATAACACATCCTGACAGCTAGTCCAATTCAGTGAGTCCCTTGAATCCTAGCCTGCCTGTACCATATCTACATCCTAGCCTCATCTGAGATACAGATTTGTGCCCAGGCTGCTGTGTCCCTGAAGCTTACCTGCCTATGCTATCTCCAATTCTCAGGCTTGGCCTCCATCATACAAACTATTGACTGGCCTCACCTGGTGGATTCATATTTTCTTACTTTTCTATTGCTATGATAAAGCACTATGACCAAGGCAACTTTAAAAGAAAGCACTTAAGCTGGGCAGTGGTGGCACACACCTTTAATCCTAGCACTTGGGAGGCAGAGGCAGGCAGATTTCTGAGTTCGAGGCTAGCCTGGTCTACAGAGTGAGTTCCAGGACAGCCAGGGCTACACAGAGAAACCTTGTGTCAAAAAAACAAAAAGAAAAAGAAAAAAAAAACAACAAAAAAGGAGGAGGAGGAGGAGGAGGAGAAGGAGAAGGAGAAGGAGAAGGAGAAGGAGAAGAAAGAAAGAAAGAGAAAGAAAGCAAGCACTTAATTTCAGTTTAGAGTATCAAAGGATTAGAGTCCAAAGTGGTAGAACTGAAAGTGTTTATCTCGATACAAAAGTTGGAGGCAGAAAGAGAGAAACTGAGAATAGCACAAGTCTTTTGTATCCTAAAAGCCTGCCCCCAGTACACACCTTCTCTGACAAGGCCACATCCCTGATCCTTCCCAAATAGTTCCAGTAACTGGAGAACAAGTGTCCAAACACAAGAGGCTACTGGATTCTCATTCAAACCACAGCAGTGCCCAAGACCCCTGACCAACCACGCCATCCTCACTCCCAAGCAGAGCTTGCACACAAACCCAACCGTGCAAACTTGGGCAATAATAAAAACAGAACCAGAAATTCCACACACCAGCATCATGCTAGAATCTCATGTTAGACACACAGCCGGTGAAATAGATCTATAAGCCTAGGTCTCATCACAAAAACACAAACAATATTAAAGGCCAAGACATCATGCCCCACTTGCAATCTGCCTGTGCTATAGAAATGTTCTCCAGTGAGATCTAATTAGATGAGCCCCAGGACTCAGAATGTAAAAGAACTATTACAAATTTCACCAAAGAACTCAAGAAGTTTAAGGAAATAACAAACAGTTCAATGAATTTGAAATAAATACCAATAAATGTATGCTCTTTCTTATTTGGGGTTCACAGTTCTAAATCTTTAGATATCAATGTACAAGTTTGTATGGAGTAAACAAACAAGAGAAGTAAAGGGGACAGGGCTAGAGACAAAAGAAACTGCAAAGGGAGGCATAACACATAGGGGCTATGAAGGTGGGATGGAGCAAACAACAGGGGACTTTATCATGGGGGAGGGGAGGGAAATGCTGAGGGGGAGGGAGTGACGAAGAGGGACAAAGGAGTAAGGAACTCTAAGAATGATTGGAAAAAGCATAGGGAAGCATATTTTGTGTTAAAATACATATAATATGAATATATATGTGTGTATGTTATATATGTATATATATATATACATGTATCCATGCACAGATATGTGCATATTTAAACATATGTACATATACATACATATATATTGACAATGATCCCACAAGAGTCAAACACTTACATAAACTACAATGCCAGCCATGGGAAACAACCCTTGAAGTCATTAGTCAGAGAAATCCAAGAGACTCCATAAACAGCATAGGCTATTGCCACTGATATTGGTCATCTCTCAGAATTTGAAGACCCCATTGTTGAGGGTACCCCATACTTCAGACAAAGGACTTGGAGGAATCTAGCTGCAATTGACCTAGAAGCCTACTCCTAAAGATTAGCTTTTCTCCTATCTGAAGGTGCTCCGCTAGCTATGAAGGGAAGAAAGCAATTCAAAGTCCTACCCAGCTGGAAAACCTACAAACCACAACAAAGACCAGCACAGCAAGATATACCCTATGTGCAATAAGCACATTTATATCTTGGGGATAACCAACAGCCACACTCTTGGACTGAAAGCCAGTTCAACAGGAAGGAAAGATATCATGCTTGCCACAGTAACCCTAGCTTCACCTCCTGCAGCTGGTCCAGTCAGGAACCTGAGAGGAGAGCCTACTATTGTCACTTTCTTAAACCAGCCTTTATGATACCTATCCTTAGATCCACAGATATCCTTATACCACCCCTCATCAAAAAAGCTTTGTTTTGAAGTAGAAAGCATTACAGAAACCCATAAGTGTACCATCGTTACTGTGGGATCTTTCTAAAACACAGCAATGTCTGTGGATCAGAAAAGGCGTAGAGATGTACCCTGGAGACAGTTTCACGGACCACTGTCTGCTTTATTGCACACTAGCAAGTTCTTATATAGTGGAATCTTATCAAATGTGATTGGTTAGCACATTACCTTAGCTGGTGAGCACTTGTACCACCAGGGTCTCTATGTGGAAGAAGCACATTGAAGGAGACATGAAGAGTGCAGACTTATCCACAGGCCAGCTACAGGCTACTCACACTACTTCAGAATTCAGTGTTCTGACTCCCCGTGCTTTTTCTTCTACAGAACTGGTCAATGGGCAGATACTAACTGTCTGTCAGTGATGTACCTAGCCCCAACTAACATAGCTACAACACAATCCCTACACCTAAGCCTCAAAGAACATCTCAGAAGAGGGGTGGATAGATTGGAAGAGCCAAAGGACTAGGACATCTGCTACAAGATACATTTTCTATAAATGACAGAAAATTAGACCCAAGAAATGGCAACAATATAGTAGACTAAGCAAGACTCAACAGTGATAATTCCAGTTGACACCCCAACAGTACACTAAGGAACTCTCATGGGATAGCCCCAATACATGAAGAAATATAGCCAATTTATAGCTGCTAAAAGAAAGAGAATCAGTTCTCTCTAGAGGTGAGCCCCATGAAAGGTTATCCAATCCTAAAGTAACAAATAAAAATACATATATTTATATGACCCATACCAAATAGAATCAGTAGGTTGTACTTCTATATGCATTATACATATGTAACAATAGTAATTAAAGAAGGGGGTCAGGAAATTGAGAGGGAGTAGAAAGGCAGGAGGAATTTGAGGAAAGTGAATATCTGGTGGAATGATGTCAATAATGTACTCATCGATGAAGTTATCAAAAATAAATACAATTTCTAAATTTAAACCAAAGCATTTCATGGCTGACCACTGCCCACAGCACAAAGCCCTAATGCTCTGCCCTGGAATTACCAAACAAATGTGGTCTGCTTTGTGTCTGTTCAATCTGTCAACCTCCTCTTTCATGACTCCTCTAGCAGCTTTCTACAGATTTCAAGTAGCCCATGACAAAACTTCTTGATAAAGAAAACATACTTGCTGTTTCTTTGGCACACACACACACACACACACACACACACACACACTCACACCATCTTCTTTGATTGGCAATCAGCAACAAAGCTCTCCTTTCTCTAGATGCTTTCTCTTTCCATTGTCACTAGCTAAAACCTATCTATCTGACAAAGCCAGTCAAGTGCTGTCACCATGACCAAATCCTCCCTCTTCATCTCAGCTGCAGTTGTGTTATACACTCCTTGTACCATGTCTCCTGTTAGCATTGTGTAAGAATATCGTCCTACACTTCCAAGATTCTGCTACATAAAAGAGCTAGACTTTAATACCTTTGTAGATGCCTTCCCCTTCCTGGTACTCTATATAGATCACAGCATGTGGGTAGTGTTCTTTGGTGACTGTCAGCACTTCATAGGATGATGAATTCAATCTTATTGTGACACCATCCTTCCTAAATTTCGTTAATGTCATTTACTTCATTCAGACTAAAACCACACTCCACTGTCACTGTCCTTTCTCAGTCTCACCCAGAACTGCCTCCTCTCTGTCTCTACATGTACATCTCTCCCTGATGTTTATATGTTCCACGAACATATAAAGTTGTCCAGCCGTAAGAGCATCATACATGGTTTTTTAATCTCTTCTAAAACTAGCTTCCTCCAATTAAATACATGATCTACAATTTCTGACATTTCAGGTTGCAATACAAAAAGCCACATCCTCAAAAGACCGTTGAAGTATGAATCCATCTGGGTAATGTTAAGAACCAGATGTTGTAGACAAATGGGGTAAAATGTTCATAATGAGCTATAAACAGGAGTATAATTGGGGTTCAGAGACCCCAAGAAGAGACAGAGACAATGCAGTTGCCAGTGGCTAATGATAACTGGAAGAGGTCTGAAACAGAAGGGACTGGACCATATCTAAAAACCTAAAGGGAAAGGTGAAAACTGAGGGACACCCCAAAGTATCAGTAACAGGCTAGGCAAAGTGGCTACAGCACTTGGGAGGCAGAAGCATGCTGATCTTTGTGAGTTTGAGGCCAGCCTGATCTACGTAGTGAAATCAAAGATCAGTCTCCAGGAGTATGGGTCGGGGGGAGAGGTCAGGCCAGTTACAACTGTTGCTACCTCCCTGGGGCTGCACACAGCCTCAGCTCCTTCAGTCCTTTCTCCAAGTCCTCCATCTGGGACCTCACACTCAGCCCTACTGTTGCTGCAAAGTGACTCTTGGGTATTTCAAACTTTTGGGCTAGTAACCACTTAACAGTGAGTACATACCATGTTCATTCTTTTGTGACTGTGTTACCTCTCTCAGGATGATATTTTCAAGATCCATCCATTTGTCTGCGAATTTCATGAAGTCATTGTTTTTAATAGCTGAGTAGTATTCCATTGTGTAAATGTACCACATTTTCTGTATCCATTCCTCTGTGGAGGGGGAGTGTGCAGCCCTAGGGAGGTAGCAACAGTGGCAACTGGCCTGACCCCCCGTTACTCCTGGAGACTGATCCACCAACCAAAGAATACACATGGAGGGACCCATGGTGCTGGCCACAAATGTGGCAGAGGAAGTTCTTGTTATCCATCAGGGGGAGGAGAGGCCCTTGGGCCTGAGGGTGTTAGATCCCCCAGTATAGGAGAGTGCCAAGGAGGGAAGATGAGAGTGGGTGGGTGGGTGGGTGGGTAGGTGGGTTGGAGAATATCCCCATAGTGGCAGGGGGAGGGCAGAGGAATGGAGAGGTTCCAAAGGGGAGATCTAGAAGGGGGAGATTTTGAAATGTAAATAAAGTATGAAAATAAATAAATAAATAAATAAATAAATAAATAAATAAAAAGACACCATGACCAAGGCAACTCTTATAAAGAACAACATTTAATTGGTACTAGCTTACAGGTTCAGAGGTTCAGTCCATTATCATCAAGGCAGGAACATGGCAGCATGCAGGTAGGCATAGTGCAGGAGAAGCTGAGAGTTCTACATCTTCATCTGCAGGCCTCTAGGACAAGATTGACATAAAAAAAAAAAACAAAAAACAAAAAAAAAGAAATCAAGGAATACAGGAATAGAGAGTGAGATCCTGTCTCAAAAAACAAATCAGTGGCATCCAGTACAGCATTTCACTCAAGCAGAAGATCTTATAGAGATCTGATAGGGAATATCCAGTCTTATTATGGATATTCGACCATCTGGTTAGCATATTCACAGCAGAGAGATCTTTAGAGAAGCCCATCAGCTCAGTCTTTTTCTTCTTAGTAGTTAGTTAATTTTCCACTTCTATGTTTGCCTTTCTGGATTTTTTTCTGTAAGTGCCTTCCAAGTATGAATCTCATGGGCGAACTGCTATGAGTCTTGTTTCATGAGCACATTATGGCTTTCTCAGAATCTAGCCTATTGAAGATGCTAAATATTTGCCATGGAATGGATTTGTCTGTAGCAATGATGTGTGTCATCATTAGGTGTGTAGTGCATATGTAATTATACATTTAGAAATCTCAGCTTCAAAGGAATAAACTGTGTCTATGTAATTAAGGAATGCAGGAACACTTCCTATTTTGGTCAACGGCAAGAAACTTGCTTCCCAGTGCAAAGACTTAAACTCTAACTTCAAACAGAGTGGTGTATATTCTAATCTGATGGGGGAAAACCTCCCCATGAAAACGACAAGCTAAATGAACCCTGATCCACCACATTGTAGTAAATCATTATCTTCTCCAGTCCACAGAGCACACTTAAATCTAGTGGAATACTTCCACTTTAAACACTGACCTTTTTAACATCATCATCACTCCTACAACATCAAATGAAGAATGGTACCAGAAACAGAAAACTCTAGCCGTAATAGTTTTAGATATCATCCCCAAATATATTTCTACTACTAGGGCCTTGCAGTAATGTTGTGAAAAAACAACACACAATTTTTCCTAATTAAATTCTCCATAACTTCATGCTATATTGCATCCTAGTCTCACTTATGTTTCTGTGACCAAAATTAAAATAATAATACCCTGACTGGTCAAAAGCAACTATGGAAGGAAAGGGTTTATTTGTTTTGGCTTACAGTTTCAGACTATAGTATCAGTTTAGAGAAGTTAAGGCTGTAACCACATCCATAAAGAAGAACAAAGAAAATAAACACATCCTTGCTCTCTTGTTCATTTTCTTCACTCAAGGACTAGCCTAGGGAATGGTGTCACCCATAGTGGGCTGGGTCTTTCTGTATCAATTAAAAATCAAGAAAATCCACCATAGATCAACTTGACCTAAGAAATCCCATGAATACTCTCTTTACAGGTGATTCTAGATTATACCAAGTTGGCAGTTAAGGTTGACCAGTATATATGTTAAAGCATTTCTATATAGTTGCATTTGACATATAAAACAAACTTCCACATTCACTTTTTTCCTCCCTTCCCCAACATAAGCATAGTTTAATGGGAAGCAAATACTTTTGCATTTAGTATTTTATACAGTACTTCCCTTCAATTCCTGAAATGACTAATGGACCATGATCTTTCCAACCACAGGAAATCTGCACTTCCTCCTTTTTATTGTAAAATGTACCTTTCTTACTCCGACTCAGTCTATAAGCAAAAAGATTAATAATTAAGCCCTGATGATTATGAGAAATGACTTAAACAATACTTGAAAATCACATAGTATAGAGTTCAGAACACAGTAAGAGCTCAATAAGTACTATTATTATCACCAACAATTATTTTTTTATTTCCAAATTATTCACCGCAGTGACTAAATCTCAGTGTCAATTGATTACAGTTGAAATCACCAAGGAGACAACACTTCAGGCATGCCACTGAGGTTAGTTTCTAGACATTTTTAATTGACTAGTGAAGACCCATCTTGAATGTAGGTAGTACCATCTCATGGGCCAAGAGTCCTAAACTGAATAAAAATGGCAGTGAAGAACAAATGAATACCAGCATTCATCCCTCTGGCCTGGCTGTAGATGAAACACGAGCAGCTGCCTCCTGCTCCCATGCCTTCCTGTCATTAGCCACAATAAATCCTTCTTTCCCTGAGTTGCTTTTGTTAGGTATTTGGTCACACCAATGGGAAACAAAATAAGCATACCCTCCAAGTCTCTGTGTAAGTATTACCCCCACTCCATGAAGTTTCTATGACCCCTAGATTGGGCCAGTTGCCTTTACCATGGTCATGAATATGTCTTGTTTCTTTTTCTACCCAGAATTTAAATTAGATTACTTTATTAAACCAAAGTAATACTGATCTCTAAGGTAGAAATTCCAGGAGGATTGTTTAGCGAATGCACCAATTATTGGTCACCATTGTATGGAGTTTCTAGAAATTTGTTTTGGAATTAATGCTCAGAGGACACTGGAGGGAGAGATGAACAGCCAATTCTTTCTTTCTCTGCTACAATAGTTTACATTACATTTACATTAATCTCTTTAGGCCCTTGTCTGCTACCCCTCGGGCATGGCCACTTGGGGAGGCAGAATGTGGGCAGTTTGACTGTGCTTAGCCCTCTCTGCAGGCCTGGGCAGGTGTTGGGCTGTAGAGAAGGCACCACTCCAGGGATGGGAAAGCCCAGTCTTAGTTGTGG
Source organism: Rhynchomys soricoides (assembly GCA_019843965.1). Lineage (NCBI taxonomy): Eukaryota > Metazoa > Chordata > Mammalia > Rodentia > Muridae > Rhynchomys > Rhynchomys soricoides. The sequence goes on from JADRCH010000117.1 coordinate 7,051,025, forward strand.
GAAGCCGGAGCTCTTTGAAGGTCCCAGGGCCTTCGATCAGGCCAGGACCATGGGTTTCTCAGACTCTTGGACATCCAGGCACTGCTGGGAGTCATGGAAGAGCTGAGAACAGAAAAGGGGGTCTGCAGACTTCAGACAGCATCTAGCCCGGTCCAAAGGAAAAAAGAGGAGCTCTGGCTTGTCTCACAGGGAGATTGTCCTTAGCTTGGTGGAGGCAGACTTGGTGTCTGTTGTGACCTGGAGCACAGAGAGGCCTTCTATAGGAGATTAGTCTGTGGCTCTGCAAGCGAAGGCCTTCTTCATGGCTACCCCTAGCAGATCTTGATGAAAAGAGACAGTCCAAGGTTCTAAACAGTTTATTGTCATGGCAGAAATTGGATGTGTAAAACCGTATCCAACTTCTCAGGGTGGGCTTGAGATTAAATACCTTTTGTGGGAGTTCAGGGAACTGATGGATTGAGAAGCCATGTGAGCTCCAATTCCCAGAATCACAGGAATACCAGAGCCCAAGGATGCATATTTCAAATCATGAAGATCCTTGGGACTGGAAAAAAAATGGAAGAAAATATGTTACGAAACAAATCATTATCTCCTCTCCAAATTGATACGCTAAAACTCTCATTCCAATGTGCTGTTATCGAGAGGTAGAGAGTTTGGAGGTACTTAAATTTGCATAATGTTGTGAATGGGGGTTCTTACGATGAGTCTTTTCATGACCCTGTGGGTACAGTAAGAGGACAGGTGTCTTTAAGGCAGGAGGAGAGGTTCCCAAACGCCAAGCATGCTAGCACGATGAAGGAGAGAAATAAATGCCTGATATTTAATTCTTCTAGACTCTGGTTATTTTATTACAGCAGCCCATGAAGACTCATGGTTTTCTACTGAAAACTGCAGTGAAAGCTTCTTTGTTGCAAGTGTGTGATCATGAGACCTTCAGTCTTATTAGAGAGCCTTCAGATGAGGGGAGGTTCCTAGTCTCATTGCAACTTTATATGCAAGGCTTGGTTGATATCCCTAGGAGCGCTGCCCTTTTCTAAAGGTAGGAGAGGAGGGAGGGGAAACTTCAGTTGGGATGTAATATATAAGAGAAGAATAAATGAAAAAGAAAGAAAAATAAGCCTACCATATCATGAGCTGAAACCATGAGGGCATATAAGACTTTACTTTGTAAAAGCCAGCTGTTTCCGATATTTGGTTCTAAGAAGGGAACTTTACCAAAGCCTGCTGCCCACTTTTGACACTATCAGAGCTGCACGTCCCTCATTACCCAGCAAAGAAGTGAGAAATAAATTATTATTTTGTTAAGTCTCTGATTTTTAAAGGTTAACCATTTGTGGATGTATATGCTTGTACAGTCTCGATATATCTGAAGACACAGATTAGAAGTCTAGAAAAAGAAAGAAAAGAACCAAAAGTTTCAGACCCACCATTTTCCTCAGCATTTAGAGTGAGACTAGAAAGTCCCATGCTCTCTAGCCCTGAATTACTCACCTGTGTTACTCACACACGCAGAGACCATAATAGATGATCCAGCTTTCTCCATCTTTACCTGGAAGCAGAAGTCACTGTTTCACTACACGTTTCCCTCCCACACACAGACAAGCTCTACATACTCTGGTGAATCATGTTATTTTCACTGAAAACAAAACACAGTGTACTTAGAGTGGCCATACATGTTTTCCAGTTTGACTAAGATGGGTTGCATTTATAAGTATGTCCCCAGTGTGACTCAAGTAGAGCTCTATTGCATGTCTTCCCTTGAAGGGATATGAGTGAATATCCATTTACTCCAGATAGGGTACCATCCGCAGACAAAAGAAGTCTAGTGCAGTGAACCACTTCGAGCACTGCTGTTAACTGTAAGAGTGTAAGTAGGGGATTGCTTAGAGATTCACTGGTGACTCAAAGGCAGCAGTTTCACCAAAAAGCCCACCCCAGCCATCCTAAGTGATGGGTAATCCATGAAAGCACTGTCCCTGGGGGCTCCTGACATAAAATGCAGGCAGCTGGAACCCATTAGAGTCTCTTCTCCCCAATCACTGTGAGTGACTCTTCAACAACTTTGCTGAGGGGTCCCATGTATCTTTATTTTGCTTTTCTTCCCCTCTCACTTCCAGATTAGGCAGCGATAAGAGTATTTTGTACATTGGCATACCCAAAGCAGAAAACTTGGCCTACGGAAGTTTTCGAAGCAGTGCTAACTCATAATACTAATGTGTTATGATCAAGGAAGATAAAAACAAAAACAAAAAACAAAAAAAACCCAACTTACTCATTTTATTTGCAAAGCACAGTTATTCACATGGCATTTAAATTATGTGGGGTGTGTGTAGGAAAACAGCATCTAAAGAAGTTTCTTACAAAGGCAATAACTTTAAAAGGTGGTAAACACTTAGAGCTCTTTCAAAAATTATAGCTCGGAGCTCACATTTGAGCAACACAAAAGCCAGCAAGATGTCTTTCAACTCATTTCATATGGAACTCACAGTTAAATTTCTCCATCCATAAAACAACAAAGGACCATGTGTGGGATTGTGTTCCTTCTCACCATGGTCAGAGTAAGGTGGCAGACCTCAGGCAGAGCACCTCACCTTTGGTAGACCTCAGTCTCTCCCAACCACCTGGGCATCTTAAATTGAGCCACAAACTACAGAGTTGAGACTCTGGGTATGTCTCAAGTACTTGATGGCAAGGCTTCAGAAGTGTAGGTTGAAGCACCCATGGACTCAGACAAGTAACAACAAAGGCAGAAACTCTGAGATCTGAACTCTTCCCTCTCAGCGAGTCAAAAGGTGGCAACCACTGCAAATGAGGTTTAGAGTTAAGTATTTCATTGATTTTCCTATTCCTGTGTACAGACATACCAAAGGAGTAACCATTGAGGGTGAAGGACAGGGCTATAAGCCTTAATCACAGGCTTCACCAAACATAGGTAGGGCCCAAAGAGAGTCCTAGGAACACAAACCCTGCAAGGGTCATCAGCACTCTCCCAAGTGAGACAGGGCATTTGCCCCAGTGAATTCACAGGCCCCAACACACAAAGGCTCCATTGTCAGCATGAAACAAATGCCTTGCTTAAGTCCAATCAGCCCTGCCAACCCAAAAGAGTGACCCTGGGAGTATCCCTCCTCTTTTTAAGCCTCAGTTTCCCTCAAAAGAAGTACAATGGCCAGACCATAGGCCAGGCAGGTATGGCACCAATATAGAGACTCTTTACTTCAGAAGCATAGGCACAGGCCTAACCTGAGATGCAAAAGACATAGAGATGAGAGGCTCAGGAATGCTAGGATGAATATCAGGTGGGGGCCACTCCAATGCAGGCACAGAGGAAGAGACTGCCTACCCAACCCATGCATGCCCTCAGGGCTCTTCCTTGCTATCCCCACCCTGCGAAGCCTGGCCTTATTTGCAGCTGCTGTGATCAGACATGCCTTATCCACTGCACTGGAGCAAGGATGCACATCCACCATCCACTGAGGGCTCGAACAGGACTCCAGGCTCTGTAAATCCCAAGCCTTGTAAATTTCATTTATTTCCTGGGCCTGGCATGTTTTGTTTACCTCTTCAGTGTTAAGAGCCTCTGTCTTTCCTCCAGGAGGGAATATTTCAATTGGAAGAAAGTAGATACATAACAGCCCCCTTTGCCTCCTAAGCATCCTGGTTTAAACAATAAGTTGTAGAGGTAAGCTAATTATAGTGCACGTGGCATCCAATGACACACACCTCTCTCTACTCATCAGTCACTGACTCCACCTTGAAGCTCCTCCCTCCCCCATAATCTTCCTGTTACTGCTTTGCTGCATCTTCCACATGCAGACAGCTAGATAGCTCTTCACAGACTGAACTCATAGGTTCCTAGCAAAGCCCATGATTCCAAGAATGCTACAAGTCCCTGTCAACCTATAAAGGAGTCAAGGGATTATAGTCTTGGTAGACTTGTGTGCTCTAAGGCAGTGTCAGCACAATGCATCCTCATTCCTGTGGGAAATGACTGTGGTTTAGTCTTCCAGTGTAGCTTAACCCTAGAAGCTATTTCTTGATACAAATAGAACGGCACCATTAATGGAGAAATCACTTTAATCAATAAACTGCAAAAGAGCTAGGAATGCCTGGTGTGAAGAAATAGATTCGGATTTCCCACAGAGCCAGGTCTGGAAGCTGTTATGAGAGATTCTGATTCCTATGGAATTTAAGGCTTTTCAGTGGAGTGCAGCTCCTAGACACAACTTATATGGTCTCATGACAACACCATACCTGTGTCACCAAGAAAAGAAGGATGACAACTTGAGAACTGCTGTAAAGACTCCCAATGAAGATAGGTGCAAGGTGCCATCCCATTGGCCTGCTAGGTTTCCTCTGCCTTATTCTTCCAAATGAAAGGAGTCACTGTATGAAAGTTTGACTCTCTCCTTGCATGTTTAAGTGTGGCCCTTAAAAAAGTAGCATCAGCATGCCCCAGGAATTTCTTAGAAATCCAGTCACCTCCAACCAGCCTGTATGAGTTAAGATCTGCATGCTCAGAAGCTCTCAGGCCATGTCTCATGCACCATTGTAGTTGGAGAATCAGGAATGCATATAAACCAGTGCTCTAATCAGCAATCACATAGACCAGACAACACAGTGAACACCAGCTAACTTCTAAAGCACTTACCTTTGTGTAGATAGACTTGATATCCATGTATGTGTTTCTTTTTACTGTTTCTGGTTTCTGTATGGCTTAATGAAAACCAGACCAGGAGATCTATGTTGAGGCCAAAAAGCAAAGCTTTACCCATGGTATACACTGTCCCTAAGAGAAGGGATTATAACCCCACCAAAAAACTGTTTGTGGTTTTATAGGTGCTTTTAGTGGGGTGAGAGTATGACAGGAGAGTGTTAATGAACAACCAATCCTACATCCGATAGAGGGCTAATATCCAAGGTATACAAAGAACTCAAGAAGCTAGACTCCAGAGATCCAAATAACCCTATCAAAAAATGGGGAAGAGAGCTAAACAGAGAATCCTCAACTGAGGAAACTCGAATGGCCGAGAAGCACCTAAAGAAATGTTCAGCATCCACATCTTTAATTCTTAATCAGAGCATTACTAATATTCTCCAGAAGACTCAGTAAACAAAGAATTCAAGTCCTATTTAGCCTACAATTAATCAGTTAGCTCTCAGTCTCAATGCAGCACAGCCAATGTTCTCAGTGTTTGAAGTGAAGTCACATTTAGGATTCATTTTTTGACCCCCACATTGCTGACCAAGCTCGATTACATCAAGGAAGGGAGAGAGTAAAAAGCAAAGCCAGGCAGTCTGGAAGACCCTGGAAAGTTGGGTTAGTTTTGTTCTCCTGGACTCTCCCATGGACGTGTGCAGAAACTGAAACAGGAGTCACAAGGAGAGAATAAAGCCAAGATGGCCTCTCCTAGCCTAGCCTCTGCAAGAACAAAACGACCATTTAGGCTTTGACCAAACTGGTAAGAGAATGCTCCTAACATATCAGTATCTCTCCCATTTCCCCAGGGTTTGCAGGCTGTCCAGTTACTAATCAGCTATGCCAACATTTTATGAACTGAAATATGAAAGAGGCATCTGGGAAAGTGATTTTATAGAGAAAGGAAAAAAGATGCACAGGGCTGGACCAACTACTGTGTACTAGGTTTAGGGAGAAAGATTGAAACCTATTTCTGTTTATTCTCATTCCCTGGAAAGAGGTAGTGAAAAGCGGTGCATGACATTCAGACAAGAAAACACTTGATTTTCCTATGACACATAGGAAACTACATGTATCAAGAAAGTAAAAATTCCACGCAAATCCAAGACATTATCTGTAGGCTTGCCTAAGTGCAGGAATTATGGGCCATTTCTAGAACCTTATTCATTAAAAGCAATACCTAAGCATTACAAACACTTTGAATAAAATGCAATAAAAAGAAAAGTCATGAGTACACTTGATAAAACTGTAGCTTGGGAGTTAACCAACAACAGGATAAAAGAACCAGACGGGAATGAGATGAAGAAGGAAAAAAGGGAAGAGCATGAGAGCACAGGAGGTCAGAGGGAAAGAGAAAATGACATCTTTGTGGTCCAACTAGAGAGAGGGAAGAAGGAGGAGCTTTGGCTTAGATATGTGGTCTAGGTGGGGCGATTTGCTAACAGAGTGTGTAACACTTCTAATTAACAAAAGAAAAGTTCGAGAACATTCTGAAAAATGTACCCCAAGTACCCACTCTGTACCTGGAGGTATCTCGAGGATTCACCAGTCCATAGCATCTGCATATGAACCATACTCAAAGTAAAAATGGTCATTGTATTCCAAAGAAAGCAACCAAGGTTTGAATGACTGAATGTCTCCCCAGCTCAAAGGTTACAAGAACCAGTCCCACTTCAAGCTCTTATCAAATGAGCTATGGGCTCAGGCAGATAGTTCCTAAATACCCACCATCTTCTATTACCTCACCAAGGCAGGATTTCTCAGTGAGGCACTCCACCCAATTTTTCCAATTAGACACACACACACACACACACACACACACACACACACACAAAGTGGTATCTATAGCTCCGTGGTGCACATACATCAAGGAGGTATGGACACTTGAGCATGTTTAGCCTGCCAGTGCACCCTGCATTCCATAGCTGAAAGCTCAATATTAGAAAGGCAAAGTTAGGCCAGGATGTTTTTGTTCTCTGTAAAAATAATTACTGTGCAAAATGCATTGGTGTGATCTGTTGTGGTTCGCCTGTTTCTCCCCGGCTTGTCTGTTCCCAAGTGAAAACACATGCCCCTGCACAGCTAGTGCAGCCAACCAAGGGTTTACTGGGTTGCCCTAACCATCTGGAGTTAAATTGATTTTACTTCAAAGCCATGACTGCTGAGCTTACATATTTCCTAGAAATTGAAAGAAGACAATTTAGCCCACTTTAAAGAGAAAAATGTCACTTCCTGATTCCGCTTGCATTAGAAAACATTTCTGTAGGACATGGGTGTCTCCTCTCACCTCCCATAATGCTCCATGCATTAGTACAGTGTGCAGGCCAGATTGTTCACATGAAACATTTTATTAGTGAGTTCATAAATGATCCATTTTTCTAAAACAAAGAACAAAACAAAAACCAAACAAAACAGATTTCTATGGTTGTATAAGCCTGTGATCCTAGCACTCAGGTAGCTGAGGCAGGAGAATCATGAATTTGAGACCAGCCTAAACTACAAAATAAATAAGTGAATCCTGCCTTAAAAATATAAATAAATAAATTTAAAGATAAATAAATAACAAATCCTCAGATTCCCAGCTTTCAAAATGTACTTAGCTCCTCCCTCACCACCTCCTCACTTCCTCTTGTCTGGAATGGCACTGGTCTATGCAAACCCTTTTCACAGTAGTCATCTGGCTTTCATTCTCTCAGGAGTGTGATAGTCTCTGTCTGTTCTATTCAGAAGACATGCATATTTGCTTATATATAAAAGAAGGGCTACCATGGGGAAAGACAGCTCTGGAAAACATATATAAAAGCTGTCACTAAGGGGGTGGTTGTAAAATTAGCAAAACAGTGAACGAAGATACTCATGTGAATGATACAAAATTGGAGTTCACCAAAATGCAGACAAGTTGCCAAATACATAAAATGATTACTCCAATCAGAGGAAGAATCATGCTACAAACCTAACAAAGGAGAAAGGTTTATTGTTGATTGGAAATGAAGGGTAGAAGAATGGACAGTACTCGAGCAGCAACTTAAAACATGTACATACAAGTAACATTACATGGGCTGAGCAGGTTGATCTCTGTATTTAGGAATATATATACATGTGTGTGCACATGAGCGTGTGCGTGTGTGTGTGTGTGTGTGTGTGTGTTTAACAATCAAAAGAAAAGGCCATGGGGTTGGAAAGATTTCCTAGTGTTTCAGAGCACTTCATGCTCTTGCAGAGGTCCTGGTTTCAATTTCCAGCACTCACTTGTTGGCTTATGACCATCTGCAATTCCAGTATGAGTTAATCTGATGCATCTTCTGACCTCTTTGGGTACCAGTTACATATGGTACAAAGACATGGGTGCAGGAAAAACACTTATACACACAAATAATAAAATTAACACATTAATTTTTTAAAGAAGCCATGCATTTGAATAAAAGCTTCAAAAAATTAAATAAAAAAATGTGAACTGCAAGAGATACAAGAAAGAGCCTTTGATGTTGGAAGAAGGATACGGGCCTTACAAAAGAGGAGTCAGAAGAGGTTAGCAGGTATGGTTCAGAATAAAGCAATGCATCTGTAGTAATGGAAGGATCCTGTAGGATCAGAGGCCAAAAATGAGACGTAGAAGGAGGGAAGAGAAGTTTTGCAAAATCATGCAGCCAGGATACTGCAAGCAACATCAGATGTTGACAGATTTCAACCCAGAAGGGGAAGGGAGTTGAGTGGGTTACTAAGAGTTGGTAGTGGATTCCTTCTTGTTGAACAAGTATAGAAGCCAAAAAGGATACTCCCTTTTCCCACAAAATTAACCCTAAAGGATGGTGACTCAGCATGTGTGCCCACAGCACTCTGAATGAGCAGTTAGGAGTACCATCTTGTTACAACTACTTCTTTAAATGAGCTTCATACCAGCCTGTTCATAAACTCCATGCATAAAAAAGAATAATGCTTGCCTCTCACATGGTTATCTTGATGATGTGATGGTGCTTGCCTTTCTCAGTGTTACCTTAATAGTGTCCTGCACATAGACTCTCCATGCTCATGATGATGCCTCTCCCTCTACCATGACTTATCATCATGGAAGACCCTTCCCTCAACTCAGCACACAAGTGGGGTGTCAACAGCATTCTGAAGGACAATTTCAACCATTTGAGTTTTCTAACCCTACCCTGGAAGAGTTTGGGGCATTAATATATATTTGATCTCTTGCTTCTATACTTGCTCTCTGACTTTTATCATTAATTCTGTGTCATTGAAAATTAAAGTATATTTCTTTATTGAGGGAAGTTCTCACTAGATACTCTAGACTAGCCCCAAATTCAGGGTCTTGTCTTCTAAGCACTTGGGTTGCAGGCATGCCCTGTCAAGCCTGGCTGAAACTAAACTGTTTTTGAAATGTTCAGGTATTTCCACTTGTTAAGATTGGCTAATATACTAATTTTCTAGAATGGCATGCTTTCCACAATCCTCAGTCATTTCAAAATGTTATATATTTCAAAGTGTCTTTATAACCATCAAATTGTGCATTTCTGTTTTTGAGCTCCTCTGCTTTCGTGAGCAAAGAGAGCAGTGTAATCTAATATTCTTCCTTCTTTGTCATGAAGACCAGGATGCCTGCAGATATACCTGTCATATTCAAATACATCTATCAATTCATTAGCCTTACTCCTTTCCTTCAGATCTTTGGCTTTATGTTAATCATTTCCATTGTTACCTGTGAATTTATTTTAAATCTTCTTAAAACTTCTGCTTGCAATTTATAAACAAATGCATGGAATACTGAGAGCCTCTTTGAATGTTTCTCCAAAATTTTCTCTACACAACCTTTTTCTCAGATGCTACATTCTTTACGACAGTCAGCCTTCCTAATATACCAACCACATACTCAAAACAATCTGCTTAGATGAAAGTATAGATTAACAAGAAAACATTCACATTTATAAAAGAAGCTTCATCCTGTCTCTGTTATTCCCCCACGTCGTCTTGATTATTTTGCCTTGAGTTCATTTTAGTATTCTAAATCGTGGATCAGAAGAGTTGAAAAGGACTACAAACTCTATAATACAAGAGTTTAAGACTCTATAGGTAGTAAAAATTTTAGATTATATGAACTATGATGTCCTCATAGAAGCTACTCTTTCTACCATTATAGAAACCAGTCACAGAAAGTACGTAAGCAAATGTTCGTGATTATTTCAATAAAATATTATTGATTAAAATAGGAGATTGCCAGATTGAACCATGGGCCATATTTCAGTGATCTTGCTCTAAACCTATCATCCCTTTACTGTGTCCTCTGAATAAATGTCACATTGTGACTGAGGTCTAATGTTCAAATTCTTCAATTCAGCCCCAGCAACATTGAAGGCTCTTAGGTTAAGGGGACACAGTCCCTCCTCAAAAGATAGTTTAGTTCTGTGCTTTGCTGCTTAAAACATACCCTATGTGAGTTTATTCCCTCTCAAGTATACCATCCTATTAAAAAACCCAATGTTTTATTACACAGTTGCAATTCATGAGAATTAAAATCATCTTCATTTTTATTCTAGATATCTTCACAACCAATAGTAACTTTAGATCCCACAGTTGTAACTGAGCTTAGATGGCTTAGCCAAGGCACCAGAAAAATAGTCCTCAAACCGGAACTTGCCAACCACATGATGCGGGAGACTACTTTATTCCTCTTCTCTTTTCACATCCACATAGTACAACAGTGGTAATCCCTGCCCAAGGATACCCTAGAGGTTCTTTCTTAGTCGTCACTGGTTGTCAAACGCTCCCAGGATACTCTGAAGTGCTTTTCCATACATGGGTTTCCTGATGCCAACCGAAGCATCTGCTTCAGTAGCCGTTGAAGGTTTTTAAAGTTCACTCTTCTCCTAGTGATGCTGATGCTGATGGTGCTGAGTCAGAGACTATCCCTTAAAAGCTCCTACTTTGTATGATGGAGTTCCTAAAGCCCACACTACTAGGAAGTAATGAAAGGTAGGGAAGCTACAGCTGTGCCCTCTCTATTTCAAAATGGGTTTTACTTATCAAAGGATGAGAGATTGGCTCTGTTTAATATACTGTCAGGTACTGGAACCACATCTTAGCAATAATGCTACTTTAAAGAACACCAGTGGACAATCTCACTAGGACATGCTAGAACGGAAGTGCTGCTAGACAGATAAGTAAGGAAGATAGCAACAAAGGAAAAGCAAAAGAGACAGAAATGCCATCACACAATTCTTTTGAATACCCAAACTTCTAGAACTTTCTTGCTCCATAATCACCAAGTCAAGATGATCAATGATTGAGTATTGGTCATTTATAAGCCCAGCCCTAATTCATGCAGATGCAAGAACGAAGAGAGTGAGACCATACAGAGCATCTTTGGGACTCTAGCATCTCACAAGGTAAGTGAAATTCACATGTGCTCACACACTTGTCAATAAGTAGATTCAGGCAGGTAATTCCTCATTAGGTGACGTGGTCTGGAATCTAGAGAGTGTGTTAGTAGGCTGCTAGATAGAGGCAGATTTTGCTAAAAAGATGGAGCCAGATGGCCACAGTTCAGAGAGATTTGAAAGGCAGACAGAGGCATAACAAGGTGAGAGAACTATTCAAGGAATGGGTTTAGCATAGCATCAGCAAAGACATCTGGAGAACAGACAAAGGGAAGAAGCTTGTTTCTGTCACTTCCCTTATGAACCAAATCATTCCATTTCGATTTCAAGAAAGGTGTGTGTGTGCGTGTGTGTGTGTGTGTGTGTGTGTGTGTGTGTGTATGTGTGTAGCGCACAATGGCTACAGGTCGACTTCTAGTGTCATCCCTTAAGATCCACTGCCCTTGCTTTTTGAGATGGAGTCTCTCTGTAATCCTGAAACTCGCTGATAAGGCTGGGTTGACTGATCAGCAAATCTACCTGTCCTTGTCTCCTGAATACTGGGGTTATAAACACATGCCACAGCACCCAGCTTTTATATGTGGTTTTTGGAGAGCACACTTAGGTCCTCATGCTTGACCACTCAGTGAGTTCTTAAGCCCTTCAGGCCACGTCATTTCAGTGTTTCCATTTCCTTCCTTGTGAAATAAATAATTTGAGCTAAGTAATCACAAGACTCCAATATTTCATGTATCATGCAGTGACTCCTGGTCTTATAAAGTGACTTATAATGTGAGTAATAAGCTAGGCTCAGCCTTTCTACCTGGCCTTCCTCTGCTCTGGCTAAGTTCTGCTTTTTTTTTTTTTTTTTTTTTGCATTTTATATTTCCTGTGCAGTTTTACCTCCACAAAGGATTTGAAAACAATTCAGCAAGGAACCTGTAGGATCCTTCCATTTGCACCTTGTGTGGCTTAAGTAGAAATAGAAAGGAGCCTGTTACCATAACAAGTTGACTGCTAAGCAGTCCGGACCAGATCTTGCAATATGTGCAAAGCATACAGGACTTGAAGACAATGGAAGTAGGGAATAGGGTGCCTCTGAAATTTCATGAGCAGAGGATGCAACCACCAAAGAAGTGAAGTTGGGCCCACAAACTGTTAGTGACTGATCTGAAAATCTCAACTGTTCAGAAGGTTCTAAGAACAAAGGGTGATTTTCCCCCTTGTCAGCCCTCCCTCCTAGGACAATGTAAATTATGCAAAACTGTAAGTTTAAGACAAACATTTTTTTCCACTGCCTCCTCAGCCCCACGGGCCTTCAGGAAGACCTGAACTTTAAGCAAAGTCTTTTTATTTCTCAACACCCACAGCTTCCATTCAGCAATCAGAAGTTTTCCATTTCGATCAAAGGGGCTCAATAGAGAGGGCCAAGGGAGCAGCTGGTTCTCAGCAGCTCTGGGCAGATTGCCACCCACTCCTTGTCCGTACCCAGCAAAGGACAAGCGCTTCTCCTCGAGTCAAACAAGTGTACCCCCCAAAACACTACCTTGCTCACCCTATCTAAACCAACAGAACAAGTGAGTACGGACAAATCTTGTCTTCCTTGACAACCAGATGGAGACACTGCCTGCGAAGAAGATATTCACCACTTCATCCCTCACTGCATCTCCCACTTCTGTGGATTTTCATTTTATGAACTCACCAAAAAGGGCCTCTAGAACATCACCTAAGTCTAAGCTGCCTTGAAGAATGCTCAAAGAGAGATCTACACAGATCCAGAAAGGTGAATAATCCAAGCTTGGCTCTGGATACGGTATTTCTTTAGGGCTTCTGGTATCTCCCATGACCTGCGGAGGTAGACTATAGCCAAAAGAGAAGGGTGCTGTCAATCTCAAGGGAAATAGCAAATGGGGTTTCTGAAGGCCACACCTGGAGGCAGCAATGAAGCAGTGATAAGTGCTTTTAGAGGTATTCTGAAATAAAAGTCACTCATATCCACAGATATGATCCAGCTCTGTGTCCCAGGGATCTATTTATTATATGAAATTCCAGTCGTGGCCCAGAGGGCAACTTAGACTGTTTAACAGGAATTGTTCAACAACAGCTGCCAAGCCTGTTCCCATTCAGGAAGCCCTCTTACATCACCCTGTTTGATCTTCCCCATGACTGCAAGGCAGAGGGGGGTTAAAGCAAGGGCTGGGTTGACTGATTCAAGGAGCAAAGCTGAGAAGAGGAAAGGCTAAGATAGAACAGGAGGTTTTCAGCCTGTAAGGGAAGAGTCCTGCAGACTTTTGGAACCAGGCTGGTTTGGATATACCACCAAATTCTTCCATTAGATTAGCACTGGTGGATTTGATTGAGAACGTTTTTATGCTTGCTGGGCCTTTAGTTTTCTGTGCTGTAAAGAAGAAATATTACTTGCCTCTGAGGCTGGTGAGGAATGTGAAGTCAGCCCCCTAGGCCAAGTTCCCAAGGCTGTACCTGAGCCAGAATGTTGGATTCTAGTAACCTCTATGCACAAACTCATCACAAATACCTGGAGCACTATTTGCACCCACACACTCCCCACAACACTTCACACTCATTCCACAGCACTCAGTCGCCCCTTCTTGACCCCCTCACTAATTTCTTCCCCTAGTATGAACTTTATGGTGAGCCAGTTTCAGCCTGCAAATTTAACAGCCCTGAGATCACACTGCAAGAGATTCAGGAGCTTTAGTTCAAATGCAAATTATTTCCAAATTCCTGTTCTCTCACCATATCTTTGAAACTATCCTCAAAATCCCTACTACCACAACCTTGTCCCTAGGTAGGTAAATGCCCACACAGTGGGCTCTTCTTTCCCATGAATGGGTGTATTTCCAGTTTAGAGCCTTCTGTGATTGTCGGACAGCCCCAACAGTCATTGTGCTGCTGACAAAGGACTCATGTCTCAGGGGACCCAGCAAAGAGACTAATCTGGAAGCTTTCTGGGCCACCAGCAAGGATCATGCAGTGTGCAGGGTCCCCACAGAAGACGTTCTGTCACTAAGCCTAAAGGAAACAGAAGTGGTTGGTGTACATAGACGCGGAACTGTCTCCTTCCTACACCCGCTGACAACCATCAACCATCGTCTCTCGCTACAATTTCTCTGTACTCAAATTAATCCTGGGCGATGAAAAATGAACCTCTCCCCCACCCTTGCAGCCACTCTTCGCCTCACGCCCCCAGAGAAGAGTTTCTCCATCCGGCAACTGGTGAAGGTTTTTTTCCAAGTCACATGATCCAGGATGCAGGGGAAAATCCTTCTTGGAACAGAGCTGAGTACAGAATCGAATCAGATGAGGAGAGATAAGGTGTGATGTGGGACAGACTATATAAAGCATGGAGCCAGGGCTGCAGCAAGCAGGCAGCTGTGGGGCCCCTTGCCCTGACCCAGCCATGCAGGTGCCGCCCGGCTCGGTAGTCAGCCCCTGGAGAAGCACGAGGCCCTGGAGAAACACAAGCCGCACCTACTTCTACCTCAACACCACCGCACTGGTGTGCCTTGTTGTGGCAGTGGCAATCATTCTGGTCCTGGTAGTCCAGAAAAAGGTGAGTAAACATCTTTTTTTTTTCTGCTTTTCTATTCTTATTTATAATTTGCATCCTCTAGAGTAATAGCTCTGAGAGCTAATGAATAGGTTAACTGGGAGCAAAAACATTTAAAAAATGAAAATAAGTAAAACTATAGATAGATAGATAGATAGATAGATAGATAGATAGATCAGAGAAAAGGGGAAAGAAATAGAACTTTCTGCACTCATTTGGAATTTTTAAAGAAGAATATAACTGGACATGAGCTCAAAAATTTCCAGATTTACTTGAGCCAAAAGAGCAGAGAGGAACTACTGACCTTGAGAAATTAAGATTTAAGCTCAGATGGGTCACAGCCTCACAGTACAGAGGGAGGAAGCCTTAGGGAGCCCTGCTGGAGTGTGTCCATGTGGGTATCATCTCTGTAAGGCTCTCATCCTAATTCTAAGGTTATGTCCTCAATCTATGCTCCCAGGGCTTCTGTTGCCAAGAGTCTGTTGTTGTTGCTATTGTTCAGTTGTTTGTTATTTATTTGTTTGCTTATTTTTCTTTAGGAGCTACTTTTTAAAGACTGTGATATTTGTGTGTGTGTGTGTGTGTGTGTGTGTGTGTGTGTGTGAGAGAGAGAGAGAGAGAGAGAGAGAGAGAGAGAGAGAAAGAAAGGGAGAGAAGCCAAGGCTTCCCAGAGCTCTGGTATTTCAATTTTAAAACCCACAAAAGAAATCGAAAGCTTTCTCACAAGCCACTGACTTTGAAGAGCTCAGGGTGTTGAAAAGTAGCAATGTTTTTGTCACTCGTACCCTCTGAGATGCACACATAATATGCAGGGCCACAGTCTTGGGAGATTTAATTTGTTTGAAATGGGGGTAAGATAGAAGGGTTGAAGGAGAAAGCCAAACTGTAGTTTAGAAAAGTATGGTTGAGAGAGAACTCTTACACACTGTCTGGAAAATACTGTATAGTCAGCTCACATGACTCACGGGCTTGGGCTGAGATCCAAGCATGGCGATTTGGATACTATATAAATTATACCCCCTAGTGCAACACCCTGCCCAAGTGTGAACGAGCCTTTTATTAGTATATAATTCTCACAAGTCATATTATAATCACTCAGATTTTTTTTCTCTTGGCTTTCCTTCAGTTGCCTTGGACCACAGGCTCTGCAACTTACTAGTTGCTGAAAGAAAGTAGGGCCTTACAAGTAGCATCAAGTATTGAAATTTAAATAAAGCTCTAAAGCTTCTTCCTTCTTGGCAGTGTAAGAAAGGAGTTATTCACACTTGGCCTTCAGAGCTGATGGGACTCATCATTAATGGATCATTTGCATCTGCTAAGAACGACTCTTAAGCAAAGCTTTGGGTACCTTTACTTCTCTCCACATTGTCCACTTTCTGTCACTGTGATTTTCCATACATCAGAAATGTGTTGTTTTGCAGCAATGGCCAGATAAGATAGATTGGACTGGCCTTAAGACGTTTGTCAGTCAAAGGATACAAGTGGGTGTGGAAGAGAAGCCAAGATGGGAAGGGTTGATGATGGCACTGTGCAGAACCAGTTCCAGTCCGTTGTTGAAATGATTCCTCCTGTAAAATCTGGACAGGCTTCTGCCCTGTTTCTGCAGATGCAGAAAGTGAAGCACAGGCAAGGGACAGGGCTTGAAGTCAAGCACCCTGAGCAAGTGGTACAGTAGGGGCTTCCTGGTGACTCTTGGTTGCTCTGTGAGAATGCTGTTTCCTTTGCTTGCCCTGATGATGGCAGAAACATGGAGAACCTTAGTTCCCCTTTTGCTCTCAGAGATTTGTCCTCTTGTGTCTGTTGATTTGACTTACCACCTTGCCTGGGTATAGATGCTGTGGATTTTTTACGAGGCAGATACTTACAGGCTGTGGCTTTCCATTTTAATAGCCATGCTATTAAGAATCTAATGCTTTTCATATATCATTTCTAATACATTATCAGGCAATAACTGTGACAAGAACGTGGGAAATATGAGTCCCCTGGGCCTGAGTTATCAGGAGTATGTCCAGTGGGAAGGTGGATGGGGACTATTACAAACAGGTGAACTTAGCAACTGAAGAGGCTCAGTAGGAATCTGTCAAAGAAACCGAAGTAAAGGTCCAAGGAGCTCAGACTCACATCCTAGTATTAAATGTGGAATGGGCAATGAGCACATGGCATCCTCTGTGTACCACTGGGACCAGGTAGGGAATTGTGAGATTTACTCTACTGCTCTATGTAGGACTACCTTGAGACTACCTGTAAAGAAGTATTTCCCTAGCAGCCTGCAGAAAAACATCACTGGAACTAAAGTATCTAGTCAGAATGAGAAATATGAATAATTTTCAAAGAATGGATGAGAGGAGAAGAGAGGCCCCACCTGGACAACTGCAGAGATGAGAAAGAGATGGAGAAGGGACAGTTAACCATGTCAGGAAAGTCAGTCAGGATCCTTGAGACTTGGCTGGAGGAACACCTAATTCCAAAGTGTAAACTCCATAGCGGAGGCAAAGGCGAAACTGAGGTATCAATCTCAGTATTTCCTGAGCATCTATTTTATACAAAACACTGTTGTAGACACTAGATACATAACCCTAACCAAAGCCTTAAACCAAATCCACCCCTGCCCTTGAATTGTTTCTATAGCTTCCTAGTGATGTCTTTGAAGCCTTCTGAGATAGCAGTACTTTTGTTTACATTTAAACCAACAATATTTATTATAAAATACGTTTACACTGCTCGGCAAAACTAACCAACAAATAAGGGGATAGAAACTAGAAGCTCTTCATGTCTTGTCCTCCCAGCAGCAGCCTGTCTTTGCTGAGAACGTCACCTTAAACAGATTCCTGTGTGTTCTTACATAAATCTGAGTGTCTACAAATACATAGTGCACAGATTTCATTATTAAGTCTACCTCATTCACTTGGTGCTTTAGCATAAAGATCCATCCTTGTCTATATGTAGACATCTGCTCTGTGCCACTGTAGAATCTATCTGATTCTATTGTGCTGATGCCTCATGATTTACCTGTGCCTTTTAGGAATCTCATTACACTTCCCTCCAGGACAATTTGCCCTTTGTGCATGTTTACAAACAGGTATGTGTAAATAAAGCCCTAGAAATGGGAATAGAACGTGCATCTTTTCACTTGAATAAATGCTGTCTAACAGTCTCCAAACAAATGGTACCGTCCTGAGTCAGGGAAAGTCTACTATCAAAAGCATAGCTCTTCACAGCACTATGGGAAGAAGAAAGCTCAAGCACATACACACTTTCCCCACAGCTTGGGATAGACTGCAAAGTAGTGATGAACTGTCAACACCCAGAGCAAAGCAAAAGGAAAAAGACACAATAGAGCTTCTCATTCCCCCTGGGAAAGAAGAATCCACGATGACACTGGTTTCCCAGGCACTGTGTTCACAGAGAGGTGTTTATATTGTAAAGAAGGCCCTGGGCCCTCAACCATAGTCATGTCTTCGCTTTCTAAGCCAGGAGGTTGGGCTTACCCATGCCTAGGCATGAACACAAACACAGCCCAGAGTAGTGTAGCAAGGTCTCATGCTGGTTGATTTTCAAACATTGGACACCATTTCTAGAAAAAGAAAACAGTAAAGCCTACCTTCCTCTTTCTTTAGTTTGGCAATTGTTGGTAAGGATAGTTTAGGATTGAGGCTGTTTGGGAAGAGCCTTGTTTTTTAGACTCAGACAGTAGAAGTGAGTTGAAATGCCCTGGCTCACCCTCTTCTTAAGGGAGTCCCTGTGCCTGGGGTTCATTATATTTAATAATTTGTTTGATTAATTAATTAACTAAGATTCTCCAAAAAGCTGAGTTTTCTTTCTAAGGAGCAAGTAAGAGAACTCTGCAGGGCTTTGAAGGAAAGACTCACGTGCGTGTGTGGGACCCATTCTGGGCACTCTCTCAACTTGAAAAACTGAAGCCTATGACACTGAGCTTCAGGCAGAATGCTCCCAATATAAGAATGAGCCACTTCTGGCTAGGGTAGGGAGGGTTTGAGGGAGTAACTAGAATGTAGGCTGAATCTGAGAAAATTTAGAAACTGTCTTTTAAATTTTTTTTAAAAAATCATATGGTAAAGTCCATATAACCTTCCACTAAATTGATCAAGAATCCATCACACTCATGCTGTCTCTGTACATATATGCAAGCAAGTGCTAAGCAGTGTGGCTTCACTCACCCATATTCTGCTATCCATCTCTATCTGCCACACACTATTACTATAGCCGAGAGTTCATGGTAATTCAACAATGTTGCCTAGTAATATACAACACATCCAGCCCATGTTTTATATCCCCATGTCTCCCATGGCTGGGTTTTTGTTTAATCATTATTTGAGAGTCTAAGCTCATATACCACCTTCTGTGTGATATCTACATATGTTTTAATTGAAAATATTGTTTGCAATTTAGTGAGCAGCCCTATCTGGTTTTGTGTCTCCTATCTGTGATGCTAGCTATTCTCAAAGGTAAGGTAAGAAGATTACAAATTCAAAACCTGCCTGGGAAAACTTAGTGAGACCTTGTTTCAAAATAAAAATGTTTAAAGGGCTAGAGATGTAGCTCAGTACTAGGGTGCTTGCCTAGTATAGGTAAGGCTTGAGTTCATTCTCCAATACCACAAAAAAAAATAAAATTAAATAAAATAAACAAGCAAGCATGGATGGTCCCGAGAGCTTGTTAGAAATAGATTCAGGTTTGAGAGATGGCTCAGTGGTTAAGTCACTTGCTACCAAGCATGAGGACCTAAACTTGCATGCCCAGAATCCAGGTGCACAACTGTAAACCCATTGATCCTAGAACAAAATAGGAGTTAGGGACAGGAAATCACAGAGGCTCCTCATCCAACTAGTAGGTAGCAAACACAGAACTGACCAACCAAAGTACAGACATGGCAAAAGCTAAGAACTGATATCTGAGATTGTCCTTTGACCACCACATGTGCATATATGTACTCAAACCCATGAACATGCATAGACATGTAATACAAAGAGAGAGAGAGAGAGAGATTAAGACTTCCCTGCCTTACCCCAGAGTTACCTAGTCAAACCTACATTTTAATAATCTTCTCAGAACATCTGTAAGAATAATAAAATTTGAGAAGGTGTGAGCTAACCGTTACACCCACCTTTGATTGTTGGTTTTGTGGTACTGACTACACTGCAAGAGCTAGGCCAATTCTGTAGTAGAATAATCTACATTCTGAGTCTTCCTGAGGTTATCTATGCTTGGTATTATTATAGCGGCTAGGGACAAATGTCTGGTTACATATAGTTATATGTTTAGACACTTCATTGAGGGACAGCTAGCAACAATTTTTCTTTTCATGAATATCTAACTATGGCATAACACACTAAAGACATGAAAGTCTTCCACTCAGCAATCTGGCATTTCTTGATGATCCTTATCTGAATCCTTTAACACCCTGAGGATTGATGATGGAGGGTTAGTAGATGCTGTCACCCTTTCTACTCACTAACTCTACTCTTCTATAAAGATGAGCTCTACATTATGATAATGGTCCAGACAGAGGTGGGACCCATAAAGCTAGAAAGTGAGTTGAGACATGGCCCAGAGGAAGACAAACTGGACTGTGAGAGTTACTAGGGTAAGAACAATGGTCAGCCTCCAGAGCAGACCAATACATACCAAGAAGTGAGACTAGTTGACAACATTCATTGATAGAGAATGCCCAGAGGACAAAGTACCAACTCCATCTTTAGAGCAGAAAGAGTTCTTAATTTCACATCTGAGAACAACTTCCTGCAACAACTTTCCAAGGCTACAAGACCTACTTGCCTATTGCAATAAGTCTTGAAGCCAATGCTATTCAAAGAGTGGCTGGTGGACCAGACATGGTGACATGGCCAGGAAATTGACTACAATCAGAATACCTCAGAGCCTAACCCAATTCCACTGAATCAGAATACACATTTTCATGACTATCCACAGATACACACGCACACACACATATATATCCTTGCAAGTGGGAGAAACACTGTTTACACCACTGTGTTCCAAATCTCTCTGACAAACTATGAGTTCCTAATAAGAATACTTTCCCTGGGGGTCTCCTATGACTGCCATTCACTCTCCCATTGGGTCTTGGGAGAACCTACTGCTGTTTTGTCTGCCCTAATCTACAGAGTCATTGGCCTTCACAGACAGTATAACCAACTTTCTTATCTCTGGGATCTTTTGTAATGATAAGTCATTTCTCTGTGTTTTAGACAACTCTTAATTCTTGAAGTCCATTTAAAGACCAGTACAATAAGGCCCAGAAAGGATTTGGTTCCTAGAGTAACCTGAATGAAGTGTTTAATCATCTTAGCTTAAAGATATTAGAGATCTCCGTGTGCAGTGAGATATCTTCTAAGACAATGAAAGTCAGAAAAGAAACAGATGTGGAATTATCCATAGAATAGTTCACACTTCAGTTGTCTTGACAGTTGTTAGCAGTAGAGGACTTTGTTTGAAAAGCAAATACAGGAAACTTACACACACTTGTTCTGTACCCTCCACATCATTGCTCTGGAAACAAACAGACCTTTTGGGGAATTATGACAAACTAAACACATTATAAGGCCCAAAGCAGTCTCTCTCAAATAGCTACTGTTTTCAAACAATGGCTAGTCATTTACATGTCATATCTTGTTATGACTGCAGCAGCCCAGAGTAGGAATCATTGGCCAGAGCTCTACTCACATTAATTAAGGGAGAGAAAATACAGTTCTAGGCTAATGATTGGGTTGGGGATCATTTCATCTGGAGACAAACAGACTAAGCATGGCCATTCTCACCATTACACAGGAAGAATTCTAGCACTGTTGGAATGCCATCAGCTGTCCATAGAGGCTGAAAGAAGAGAGAAAGTATACTTAAGGAAATGAAGCAGGGTTTGGTAACCATGGTGATTGTTTTTCCAGAGCTACTATGGAGATGAGATGATAGCCTGAGGGAAAGCCAAGTCACTGAGCAGGAGAGTTCTCATTTTGCCTAGCCAAGGTATCAAATTCCCCAGGCAAGGTTTATTAAAACAGTTTACAGACAGCACTCAGCATAGCGCCTCAGGTCTAAACAATCTGACAAATTCCAACAGTCATCATCGTGTCTCATAAATGTAAGTAGTCATCATGTCCTTAGGCCTTGCTTCTCCATCCTCAAATTCAAAGGCTGCTTAAGGATAGGGAGGAGGGAGCAATGAAATGCTCTGTCCTTGGCCAAGTGGAAAGTTCACTGAAGAATTTTAGTCCAGAATTGGCCCTAGACTTGGCATCCTTCCTTACAAAATTAACTTGATGTCTTACAAGACATCTGGGTTTCTCTTGCTTTGACTTTGGAATCACATCTACTATGGGTAGCCACAGGAAGCTGTAGAGACTTTGTGTTCTTCAATATAGGAACAGTCAGACTTCTGTCCTGAATTCCCTGGACTTTAGGTAAAAGATGAAGCTGCAGGGATCCCCTGCCACTGGAGAGATAAAACTCTCACTTGACAGGCAAAAACAAGGCTTTCCCTTCTATGACCCCATGCCATTACATACATTTAGGTCCTCCTTCCAAATAAACCTCTTCTATCCTTGATGATCAAAGGTTTTCTGGAAGCCAGGAGCATCAGTACCACCTGAGATAATAAGACACGGGCAACCCAAACCTGCTGAATAAATTTGTAGCCTGAGACCCTCAGCATTAAAGCTTCAGAAATTCTTTCTTTAAGCACTATGATCCTTTCATGGTGCGCACTACACTCAGTGTTCTGATTCCATATTTATTTGTGGTTTTAAAATGGCTGTTTTAATGAACCA
The DNA here is from genome assembly GCA_019843965.1 of Rhynchomys soricoides. NCBI lineage: Eukaryota > Metazoa > Chordata > Mammalia > Rodentia > Muridae > Rhynchomys > Rhynchomys soricoides. Next base: position 7,073,453 of record JADRCH010000117.1, read on the forward strand.
GGTTAATAGCATATCATTTAATGAGTGACACAATGCATACCACAGACGATTCAAGGATGAATGAGTGATTCTCTAGCATTTCTGCCTCTGGGGTGGCTCTGCTGGTGTTGCTCTTCTGCTATTATTCACTCTGGTGTCTAGGTGGATATGGGGCTCTTGGTACATTCAATCCTGTTAGGCTTCATCTAAATGGGAATGCCTTTCTTTGTGTGTTTGCACATCATGCTAATAGAAAATCATGCTTGGCATTAAGTCAGCTGCTTAATAAGTTTTGAAATGCTGGCTGTTGTCTCACAGAAGCAACATAAAGGGGAATTTTGTGATGTCAGGTTTTTCTAAGAATCATATGGGTAATCATGTGTTCACAGATGCAAAGCTCCATTGCACATGTTTAGAACTCTCTGTAAAGAAGGCAACATAATCAGAAAACAAGCAGAGGGGAAAGTATCTTCCAAATTGATTTCACATCCCTTCCCCCTAAAAAACTGAGACCCGAAATTATAGACTTTCTCCAGATTAGTGTGACACCAAAGCTCATATTCCTGAGGCCTCTGGAGCTGTTTTCCTCGCTGCCACCTTTTGGGCTAGAGAAGAGACCTACTTCACAAATAACAATGTGTCCAGAGAATGACAGAGCTCTTGGGGGTGAAAATTAAGATGATACTTCCATATAGTCATCAGCTCTTGTACAGAACACTAAGAAAGTCAGATGTAGTTGTCAACGTTCAGCTTTGGTAGACAATGGAAAACTACTTTTCCCATGAAAATATTCACCCATTTCTAGTGTTTCTAATTATCTCAGTTAAGTGCACTAGAGGTGACTGTGACTTATACAGGCCAAAAGGTAAATTTGGTATTCCATTCCTTTCTAGAAGGCCACTTACATGTTTCTCTAGGCTGACAGGTAAAGAAGTGAGGGACACTGGGAAGCTAGTCTCTGAGGAAGCTGTTGGGAACCAGTGCCCCTCCATCTCTGTGGGCCACCTTCACAGAAGGCTAACTACTTTTCTTTAATCCCCTCTGACCCTGAGCACAGTTTTCTCCTTAGCAGACAATGTTTCCATCAGCCTCTTACTCACTTACATAAAAATCTACATAGACCTTTATGATTATTATATAAATCATTTGTAATATCATGTGAATGTATAAACAAATATACTTTTTTGTGTTACATATTTATGAATATTTTCAAATTATGTCTGGTCATAAGCTTGTAATAAATCCATGAGGTCAGAGACCCAATTTACTTACATAATCCCAATGTTTGAAATACAAACACTAATAAAATCACAATTTCCAACCACAACCAAGTTAGAAAGATGTCTTCCACTTTTAGATGAACCAAATATGGAAAGAAGAAAGTGTGTACATTTTATTCACTTCATTTGATCATATATTGACTTAAGGGGGAAAAAAAACCAGTACTATGTGTGGAGAGAAAGAAAACTCTTGACTGGGAGGTGGAAATTTCAGCTGTGGTCCTGAGCTCCACAAGCTCGTTGTGTGTCCCTGGACAAGACATCTTATCTTGTTTCTCATTTGTAAGATGTGGATGGTAACCCTTATCTTGTGTTTCTGGTAGACAGGTGGGCTGGCATGGATAGGAAGCCCACTATAGTCAATCAATGAATGAATGTTCAAGATTTAAGGGTCAAAGGGTGAGTGGGTTCTGAAGTGCACAGTGCTTTGAGGACGTCTAAGATAAAAGGGAAGATAAACTGTTTTACCTCAGTGGTGTCCTCACCCTGCTCTTCTCTCTTCCCTTCCAGGACTCTGCTCCAAAAACAACTGAGAAGGTCCCCCTTAAAGGAGGTAAGATCTCAGATTTAGGAATGAATGTATAGTGAATCATGCAGATGACACCACAAGGTGTGATGCCTACTTATCAACCAGAAATGCTGTGACTGTCCCCAACAGAAGTGGGACAGATGGAAGTGGGGGCTGATCAAGATGAGCTGATGCTTCTGATTCATCTGGGTAGCCCCTGATCACTGTGCTAATCCACACAAACCTCCCAACTGTCAGGAACTCTCGCACTAACACCACTGCTGCAGCCAAGTTGTGGACCCTGGTGGTGACACGAGACAGCCTTGTATTTTGAGCTGGAAGTCCTAAACTGAACAAATTTGCTTGTGAATCTTGATATCATTTCCTACATGGAAGTCTCTGTTACACATCCATTAAACACTGATCACTGTGGTTCTAGACGAGCCAATCAAGGGCAACTCAAAACTGCTTGGCATGACAACCTGCATAAACTAATGGTCAAAATAACTGGTAATAGCCAAAATACCCAATGAAGTTTAAGACCTGTGAAAACAGAGTTCTTCCCTCTATATTATCAGCCATAGAAGCTATTAACATATATGCAGAGTTCAGTTAACATTAAAAATTAAACTCAAGATTATCTGACTAACGTTTTCATGGCTCAAAGAAGGAAAACTCAGACAGAGAGACAAAATGTCTTGCTTTAATCATATAGGCTACACCGAAAAGTCCTTGACTCTGACTCAGTGTCTTTATATTAAAAATATCAATCCCCACCTTATCTCCACTCACAATTTTCAGAGCCCAGGTACCAAGCACAGCTGCCTAACCACAGAACTAAGAGAGAAAAGAGAAAAAGATGGAAAGGGTAGATAGACCTTCATAGAAACCAGGGTAGAGATGCTGGGCATCTTTTGGACCAGAGGACACAGAAGAACTGACAGGCTCCTTACAGCAGCAACACATTTGTAGTTTCTTTCCTTCAGGACATCCTACTGAAGATTTAGAATGTGTGTGCAAGGAGCTCTGGGTGGATACACAGTCTTCTGAACCTTTTAAGATTGATAAATAACCTCAATATTGGCCAAAATCACTTAGGGCCTAGTACATGGTCTTATTTCCCTCACTTGTATAGATAACCAGTTATGCAATCAAAGAGCAAGGTAAAGTGTAGAAGGCCACAGACATTGTCTACAAAGATTTAGATAGTAAATATTCTAGGCTTTGGTACCTTGGCTGAAATCAATCATGCAGTTACCATGATTAGGACAGCCTGATCTGTGGACATGACTGCATCTCCTAGACCCTATTTACAGAATAAGTAGTGGTTGGGCTTGGCCCAGACTGGAATAGTAGAGTCGTGTGGTACAGGCATTATAGGCTTTGGAGTTAGACATCCTCACTATCTTGTTGTGTATGTTCCTGTGGAGCTTTGCAAGGAGCAGTCCACACTGATTAAACATAATTCCTCCATCTCTGCTTCCATTGTCCTGCCACCACCCCCACTTAGAGATTTTTCTAATATTGGAAGTTTTCATTTGGCAAGGGGCAGTAGCCACCTCCCTTGGATATAATGTCTGTGGTAAAGATAGCCTTAATTAGGTATCAGGATCCCAGCTGCAATGACTAGCTGTTCTTTCTTGGTTGTAGAGCATGCCAATCAAAGGTTACCAAGTATAAAGCTCTAACTAGTGGATTATAGCTAGCGCCAGATCACATGGACTAGAAAACAAAGAACAAAGTTGTCCTCTTGCCAGCTGCTCAGGTGCACTAGGAAACTGCATTCCCCTGTGTTATGGTGTTAGAATGCACCTCCCATCACTGAAAGAAATTGATACAGATGCTAGATTGCTTTGTCATGTATTCTGTTTTCATGATCATAAGAGGCAAAATAAAATAAACTCTCCGTGTTACTTCCCAATTTTTCATCTGAGGAAAAAACTTCTTTAGTTCATGAAATCCCAAATTTAGGGGGAACTGAGGATTTGACCACATCCCAATTACCATCTCACCTGACTCTTGACTAGGAATATAAGAACAAGAACTAGCAATAACAAAATAACCTCTGTTTTTAATTCAGGGTTTCTATAAACAGATTCTATTTGCTGATAATACTCCTCACTGGGAATATTAAATTTGGTTTAAAGACTTTTCCCTACTTCCTTCAGGCTGGTCTGAGGACTAGTCCTGAAAGTTATCAGTACAGAGGTAGGGGGATGGGTGTATTCCCATTGACATTCCATTTGCAAGTAGGTTTCTGAGATCCAAGAAGTCAGGGGGACTTTTGAGGGTATACAGAAGACAAAAACAAAAGTACAAATATGATACTCCAAGGTTTCCTCTGTTATCCCTATTTGAGCTTTGAGGAAGCCGACTCCCACTTCTAATGCACATCTGTATTTGCCTTGACTCCACAAACTGGGACCCTGTAATAGGGTGAGAGAGAAAATAACATCTGAGGGCAAAACCTGGTTCCCATGCCAGCAGACTAAGTCTCTTTAGGAAAATCTTTTCTTCCCTCCAAACATCACTGGACTAAATATACTAAATGAGTTAGAGCTGGGACTAGAAAGAGAGCTTCCTCACAGGTTTGTAGGTAGGTAAATGCTTCCTGTGCATCACGAGAGGCTGAGTCACATCCCCATCACCCACATAAAAATCAGGAGCAGCTGTGTGTACCAATAATACAAGCATTGAGAACACAGAAACAGGAAGATCTCTGGGTCTCACCAGCCAGGCAGCCTACCCAAGCTGGAAGGCTCTGGGTTCACAAACTAAATCTTAAGCTGACACAAGAAACAAATTGCCCTTTTGGAAAAGGAAAGAAGCAGGCAGGGAAAACGAGAACACTGTTGCAAGGCATCCCAGGCAGGGCAGACCTACTTTCCAGAAATTCCTGGGAGGAAGTCCCAGGAGGCATGAAGTTTGTCACAAGGACAGAGGCCACAAGGATGAGAGCCCTCTTCCATGACAGTTGTAACCAGGAAACCAGCTCTGAGCAGAGCCTGGGATGCAGGACTTTGCACACAAGCTGAGGTAGTAGCCCAGCACAGGATATCCTTAGCTACAGGGAAACCACAGAAAACCACACCCGTGTTAGTAATGAGCTCTAAAACAAATTTGTCATTCCTGGTCAGAATAGGCCCCAGTCAACTGCCGACTTGCACTCAGCCCACTGTTCTTGAGATTTGTTAGCCATTCAGTTGGATCCACGGACAAGCTGGAAGGCAGGGAGGCAAGCCTATCCTGTATGCTTCATGCTGAGTTTATTCTCTCTAACAGACAGAGGTAACATGCCTCCTCCAGGGAGCCACCATGAGCATGAAATGGAACCAAAAATATACCTCAGAGCATCTGTCTGCTCTACTTTGCTCTTCCATCTTTCTTTTTCTCTTTCTTTTTTTGGTTTGTCGAGACAGGGTTTCTCTGTATAGCCCTGGCTGTCCTCGAACTCAGAAATCTGCCTGTCTCTGCCTCCCGAGTTCTGGGATTAAAGGCGTGCGCCACCACTGCCCAGCATGCTCTTCCATCTTTCATGAAACGATCCACTTCCTCCACATACAGCTTGGAGCCAAGGCTCCTGCATCCTCTTGTCATTTCTTGTTCTAATGTTTTGCTTCCACTGAGTTTTGACTCTAGCATCGCTCGTGCTCTGGGCTCATTTGTCCAAATCTCAGATTACAGCCCCCTTTACCTGGATGTCCCAGGAATTCCAATTGCCACTCTGGGTTTGCTTTTCCCCTCCAGGCACCAGACACTGTTCCTCATGGGTCTGGACTGGTAGGAATGAAGCTTAGCCAGGGCTGGTAGGTTAGACAGGATTCAGACTGAGTGAGATCAGGAGAAACAGCCTTCTCCGGAGACAGTTTTCAGTGAAACAGCTCTCTTTACTGGGGAAGGACAAGGACTATATAACCCTTAGGAGTGGGTAGGAGTCTTGGTGAGGTGAGTGTATATCTTTGACTGGGACTAAGGTGCTGTGGAATGCTTCATTTGCATAAAGAGGAATCCCAGCTGCTTGTAGGACATGTCCTTATATGATGAGATGAAGTTTAACCCATAATCTGGCCAATGGGGTATGTGACTACTTCAAGGGTGGGGGAGGTTGGGGTCTTAAGGCTTATATTGTCTGGACATGCAGGCCCAGAGCAAGGAGGAAGCAGTCCTACTCCTGCCCTGTCTCAGGACAAGATTTTCAGTGTTTGGACACAACTCAACCCCACTCTTGCTCTGGACCAGCTTCCATGGTCACACAGCTTTCCAGCCCCACACTCAACAAAATCTGGAATCTTTGTATAGCAATATCTTCAGAAGAATGTAAGACTTATAGAAACACTGTCAGGGCAGTCTGGTACAGTACAGTGTCTCCCAGCAGGTGGTGGAGACCTCTGGGGCTTTGTTTTATAAAACAAGCTATTCTAGCCACTAGAAACTTCTCAAAGGCTAGCATACTCAGTCACTAAGCTATGGGACAGAAAGGGCAACTGGTATTTTGGGACAGTCTTGAGGGTATCATGTGACCTGGAGTGATTCCATATCTTGTCATTAGAAAGCGTTTTGTTTGTTTGCTTGTTTTATTTTGTTTCTTTCCTGCAAATGTTATGTGGCCCATGGTACCCAGAGGTCCTGGATGTCCTGAGGAAATTCATACCCTCCAAAGCTTAAAGGAAAAAATGGTCTTCAATGGCAAAATGAGGTGGGATACTGAGCGTGAGAAAACTGAACATCCGGGGAGACTAATTTCTCCCCAGTATTTCACTGACCCAAATGGTCTATGACCTTGTGCCATATAGAAGCCACCACAATGACAGCAGAGATGTGGCATAAGGAGTGACAGCCTTCTTTGTCCTTACAAGCCCTTCCCCCCAGGAGAATAAACACTGATTGGCAGAGTCCCACTCTGTCAGAGGGATGGGGCTAGATCCAGAATGTCCAAGTCTCCAGTTTGTTACTCCTGGTTTCCATTTTTCTTCTTCCCCTTTGCAGCCTCATGGGATGCTTTCCTGTGGGGACAAATTGCTTTTCAGCTGGTCACTTACTTCACTTGCCACAAGGAACCTATTTGGTCCTCCAATCAGTCTGAACACACTCAATAAAACCCACTCTTAAACGCACTTTCTTTTGCTCAAGGCAGAGCTAACAGGAATCAGGAATATCTCTGTTGAAAATACCCAGGAAGTGAGCCCTTCAGAATGAAGTGGAATGAAGTCCTGGATAGGCTATCTAGCATTCTAAAGCCACTGCTCCTAATTTCCACACACACACCCAAAAAAGAATGAGGAGGCAGGAGAAGATATGAGGTACAGGACAGAGGAGAGAACACAAAGAAGGTGAAAAGGTTTCAATTTGACGCTAGAATTGCCAGGTACACTCCCCAGTCTCTAGCTCCAGAGGATATGCCAACTTCCCTACCATCTTAATACTTTAAGAGGGGGGAGGAAAGGGGGAAAAGAGGGAGGAGGAGGGGATGGGGAAGAGAGAAGGGCAGATAGTACTAGACCTCAAACTGGTTCCTTATTATATTCTGTTCAAGCCCCAGACACAGCATCTGTGGTCTTGATTCTCTGCCAGCCAGGTAGCTCAGCCCAGACAAGGTGAGCTAACTATTTGGTATTGTTCGTGTGGTATACAATATGCTCAGTGTTGTACATTATTCCATTTAATCTTCTTGCAAGCTGTTGAGGTGTGTATTATTTTCACTTCGAGAAAGAAAGAACAGCTCATAGAGTCTCACATACTTGTGCTAAATCACACACCCAGTAAGCAGCCAAGGTGGGATTTGGACTCACATGTGTCTGAGCCAAAACCTAACATTCTTAGAGTGCTTCTGTTCTTCCGCATTGCGAATAAGCTGTGGCATAGAAAAGGTCATTTAGAATGTTAGAAGAATTTTAAGATGTTCCTTAACCCCCCACACCCCCCTCCCCTGTCCAACACTGTCAGGTCCATCAGCCTTTAATATTCATCAACTACAAGTGCCCTAAAGCCAGATGTGTTTACGTTACATACCACAACAGGTCAGCACCTGACGGGCTTCCAGATCCCAAAAGTCTTCACAGTATTGCTGTGAATCCTCATTTCATTTCAACCCATTTGTATTCATTGCTTTCTCTGTGTTCAACAATAAGCACGCTATCTATCAGGGATTTTTTTCAAGGACTGTTGTGAATCCAGAGTCTCTCTTTTACATATGACTTCTCTTGAGATTTTGTCTATATCATAAATGTTCTTGGCCTGGTAGCATCAAGAAAATCGTTAGATTCGAAGAAATGTCTGTGAAGTGATCTTTTGTACAACGCCCACCAGGTTAAGGTTTCACATTGATCCCAGATGCTTCTGGGAATGAAAATTCCTCTAGATGTCGCTGTTGGGACTTTCCTGGGTGTTCTCCAAGGGAGAAGAAACTAAAATATAGGGCTTTCTGTTTCTTCAAAGATTAAGATATTTCTAAGAGGTCTTCATTCCTCCTCCCCCCCCCCCAATGAGAGAGCCTCAAACAATTGTGTAGAGAAGTGAGAAAGTCTACAGTGACAGGTAATAGAGTGTTTCATTTTAATGAGCATCTCACTATCCAGTCCTCTGGGTGTGGCATCCCAGAGCTGTGCCAATAAAACAAGAAAAAGACACAAGAAGAGACCTCACATTTCATGGCTAGCCATGGGTTGTGCCAGTTACTTGGCATCTGTAATCTTGATGTATGTCGAATTAGCTACACATCTGTGTTGATCATTACTGTGCTTACTTCACTGGTACAGTATGTAGCTGAAGTTCTGGGAGAGGAAATGATGGATCCAATACCTTCACTAGAACTACATGCTCTCTGAGAAGCACCATCTGCCTGGTCTTTATAGGAGAGGTTCTGAAGAAGTTGCCTACGATTTAGGTCACATATCATCTGACTTGAAAGCCCAATTTCCCAACCTGTGACTTGACCCTGGCATTCTCCCAGACGCAGGATGAGGAAGGCTCACTGGGGCTGCTTTCCCAGCAAAGCCCTCCAGCTGTGTCTTGAGACTTCAGTTGCAGTGTGTGAAATGGCCACAGACTCTTTTCCTCTCCATTTAACCCTCACTCCTCTAGAATGATCTAGAAAGGCATTGCTATATCTCGGTCAACAATGCTCTCCATCTAAATAGGAACATTAAAATCTGAAAGAGAATATTCCAGAATCCAAACATCCAAACGTCAACTTAGCCTCCATCTCCAGAGAGTTTTCATATTCCATCTCTCAGAATAAGCCCCTCTAGACTCAGTCACTGGGGAGACAGAGAGCAGAGATCCAGTCCACAGTCTAGATGCTCAGTCCACAAAGCTCTGGAGCCACAGCAGGATTCCTACTGCGTGGGGTACCCTACACAAGTCTTCGTATTTACAACAAACTATCTTATCATGGATTCACCAGCTGATGAGACTTGAGCTGCATGACTGGTACCTCACACAATATTGTCGAGGTCTTAGAAAGAGCCCTGTGACTTTCAAAGAGGCCAACCCACTGCTTGAACAGCACTTTCTAGCCACATGTTCAACCTTCCATCTCTGTGACTTGGGTGATAGCTTGGGTGTCTGTGGTACATCTGCCCCAGTCCCATTTAGGACAAAGGGGTTAGAGTGATAGAGTGATGTTAGTTATTAGCTGAGAGCTTTTTAAGTCTTCAAAAGCTACTGAGACTCTTGGTGTTTGAACCCCACCAAGCATCTTTCACTCTTCTTCTGCTGACACCTCCAAATGTGAAGTAACAGAGATGGTGCCCTCCTCCGGGGTCTTCTTCAACCTCAACAGAGTCACCCTCTCAATGACCAGCCGCTCCTTGAACCAGCTCCAGCAATGCCATTCTTAGAAGGAGAAGCCTGTGCTGCTTCATTAACATGAAACCATCTAATCAATTCGTTAAGAAAAACTAAAAGTATGCTGCCATTTAACTTCAGGAAATACAAATGCTTCAAAATAAGATAGACTTTTTCCATCATTGGGTTTCTCAGAATTACAACCCCACTGTACACACGAAGACCAAAGGGGAAAAACAGAAGAAAAAAATGCCTGCATGTGTGAGAGACAAGCCTGGGCTTGTACTTCTGCCACTATCTGTTTATAGATGCTCAGCTCTTGTAGATGTCACCACAAGCCAACTGATACACAGGGGCCTTTGGACCAGAGAGGTAGAGTCTGTCTTTGATGTGACATCCTGGCTTTGGTCCAGGTCATAAAGCCTACTTTCTCAACTAACTTAGAATCTGTGAGAGTAAGGCCAATGTTCTTCCTGCAGGGGAAAAACAAGCCAAGCCCCCATTCTCACTATAATGATGCCCTTAGCTCTGGTCTGGCCAGAGTGACAGAAGGAAATAAGAGAGATGGACTAGTTGACTCCATTTGGCAAATGCATCTTTTTGGTTGATCAGTAGGAAAGACTAAACAATAGTCTCTGCCAGGATGTGTTTCAAAGGACAAGTGGCTTGATAGAGGTAGGGCATTCCATGTGGTAGGAACCAGAGATGTTCAAGTGGAAGCATATCCAGGTGGTTGTGAACTAGAACTAAAAGCCTCCAAACTTGAGTGGGGGGTGGGAGGATCTGTTTGGGCATTAGAGTCACACTGGCTGAGTTTTAATCTCCACCCTACCAGCAACTAGATGTGTGGCTGAGAGCAAGCCAGTTAACCTTTTCTTTCTTATTTATTTATTTATTTATTTATTTATTTATTATTTATATCCCAAATGCTGGCCCCCTCCCAGTCCCTTCTCACAGAGTCCCTCTTCCCATCCCCCTCCCCTTCTCCTCTAGGAGGATGCTAACCTACTTCCATCCCCATATCCCCTCCCACTTCAGAGTATCAAGTCTCTGCAGGATTAAGCATATCCTCTCCTGCTGAGGAAGGGCAAAGCAGCCTTCTACTACATATGTGCTGGGGACCTCTGTCCAGCCATGTATGCTCTTTGATTGGTGGCTCAGTCTGTAAGAGCTCCCAGGGGTCCAGGTTAGTTGACACTATTGGTTTTCCTGTGGAGTTCCTATTCCTTTTAGGGCCTTCAATCCTTCCCCCCAATTCTTCCATAAAGGTCTTTTGGCCTCAGTCTAACATTTGGCTTTAGGTATCTGCATCTGTTTCAGTCAGCTGCTGGGTAGAGCATCTCAGAGGACAGTTATGCTAGGCTTCTGTCTGCAAGCACACATATCGTTAATAGTGTCAGAGATTGGTGTTTGCCCAAGGGATAGGTCTCAAGTTGGGCCATTATTGTTTGGCCATTTCTTCGGTCTCTGCTCCATCTTTGTCCACCAGTTAAACTTTTAAAACTTAGGGTTTCTAATATATTATAACAGAGATAACTGTAAACTGTCTCTCATGGGATGGTTGTAAAAATTAAATATCTCATGGGATGATTGTAAAAGAATGTAAAAATGAAATCTTTGCTATAGCATGCTTAGTAAAATATCACAAATTATGATAGTGGTAGTGAGGGTGACATTGATTAATATTAAGACACAGAAGAAAATGAGATGAGGGAAGGTATGGGCTGAGACTAGAGAGATGGGGAGGAGTCAAAAGATCATAGGAGTTGTAGGGAACATAAATCAGAAAGTGATTCCCAGCAAAGAGAGTCAGCCAGATTTGCATCTCTCTGGTTCTACAGTCTCAAAGATGAGACAGTCACAATTCCTTAGATACTTTGGGATCAGAGGTGTGATTATGTACACCCCATGAGTATGTGCAGGGCATCAGCAGTCCGCACAAGAACACTGCTTAGATGATAATTATGGGTAAAGGTCTAGAGGGTAGAAGCTGGTCTTCAGCCTTTGATGGGCCAGAAGCCCTTTGTGAGTTAAGAGCAACTAGAGATGAATACTGCCCCTACTTCTGCTGGGGGTTCCTCTAGTAGTGAGCTTGCTCATACAGCAGAGGGAACCCTTCACTCAGCTTTTAGACAGTCTCAGGGCCCCAGGGGCTTTCTTGAATCTGAGCAATGGGATAAAGAAAGTAACTGGGAGCTCAGGCCATACTATTCAGAAACAGTAAGTAAGCTTGGCAAGGCATGGCTCCTACTTTATGAGCTTAAGGCTGTTAGTCTGTGAAGGATGGACTGAGTGGTCATTTCTGGTGACATCATCAAAATATATCAATGTCAAGTTGGAGAGTTTCCAGTTCTCCAGATAGGGGGACCAAGGCCCGAAGAAAAAGAGATTTGCTCCAAATACACTGAATTCGTGAGTCACTGCAGAAAATGTATAATTTGGTTCTTTGCATACAAAATAGCTTGTTATAGTAAGAAAGAGTGATCATCATCAGTGATGATATTAAAAATATTTTTATCTCTCTAATGCTATAATGACACAAAACAGTGTTTGCCTCTATTAAAGAAGCTCCAGATGGGAGGCTTCCTGCTAAGATGTCATTAATGTTTTGTCCTCTTAAAATCGAATGGGATATTTTTATCTTTGCTGCAGAGAATCCTCACATTTCTACATGCTCACTTAACTCTGAGTATGTCCTTGAGTGTCTTCAGACATAAAAGTTGGCCCTGGTCTAGTTGGAGAACCAGATTAGCTGATGCTGGTTCATGCAGAGTCTAGTGTCTGCCAAGTGAAAGATGCTGGGTAGCAAAATCTGCTTCAGTGTTGCTGTTGGAGAGACTGGTGATCGGGCTGAAGGACATGGAATTCTCAGTCTCATTTGACCTTTCAGTCTCAATAACACCTTTCATGAGAACTATCAAGAATAGTGCCCAGCACTAGATCTTATTTGTTTAACTTCTATGGTATTCTATATTCTATAGTATTTAACAGTCCAAGCAGAAGTAAACTTTAAAACTCTGAAAATCCTAGGCTATTTAACAGCAAAATGAAAACAAATTTGGGGGGTTGTTGTTGTTGTTGTTAGTGGTGTGTGTGTGTGTGTGTGTGTGTGTGTGTGTGTGTGTTTAATTTAACCTCACAAACAGGAACAGACTAGTAAATTTCATCTTAGCAGGTCACAGAAAAAGATGTGGTTGTTTACAGTCCCCAGAGAAGCAAAAGAAAACTCATACCTGATCTTGTTTTAGGAAACTGCTCAGAGGATCTCTTATGTATACTGAAAAGGACTCCATCCAAGAAGTCATGGGCCTACCTCCAAGGTCAGTAGCCAAGCTAGAGAATCATATCCCCATAAAGATGATGTCCTACGCCAACTTTTAATCCAGAGGTCCCAGCTAGAGTCTTCTAGCTAAAAGTGACATGCAAATGTGTTCTTAGCCTATCATACTTTTTATAAATTGAATTTTAATGTCTTAGAGGAAGAAAATGAGAGTATTTTTTCCAAAGCTACAAGACTCTTCTCTTAACTCCCATTTGATATGGGGGGGGGGGGGGGGTTGGTCAGAAATGGCACAGTTAAAAAATAAAAACCATGAGCTTTGAGGGAGTATGTTCGGAGCTGTACTGAGAGAGGCCATGAACAGATGGACAGGTGTTCAAAAGCTCCCTCAGCAACCACTGATGGGAACCACTTCATTCACTCCTTTTGGGTGTCCTATCTGTCCTTTGAAGACACTTTTGTCCCTTGACTGCATCATGTCCTCCCTTCTCTACTTCCTCCACTCCCGTGCACCAACTTACTAGTTTGGGCCAAATGCAATCTTTTCCCTAACGCAAAGAAAGAAAGGCTCCATCTCTACCTCTATGAAGTTATTCACAGGGGAACTACAAAATTGCCTGGTCCCCAGATTGACAGCTTAATGAGCTCCTTGGCACAGGGCCTACTTGCATATTGCAGTGTGCTTCAGGTAAGAGTCTTTTGTAAATGAAACAGTAAGAGGCTCTTAGAACTTCAAAGAATGAGCCATGGAAGAGATGGCCAAGATTCTCTAAATAGTCATTTTGCTAATTTTTAAAAATCCCATTTTGCAGTTATATTAGTTCTTGCCTTTCAATTGAATTGCAACAAGGATCGAAGAGAAAGCATTGAATCAATTAAAACCAGCATTCCAGCTTCCCAATTCTGAAGGCACCTTTACCAGTCAGTGCTAACTTTCATTTGTTAGGACTTGGAGACTTGGCTTTCACACAAACATATTGCTTAGAGGCTGTTAATTCTCTGCTTTTCTATAATCCTACATGCTGGGCCCCTCACTGTGCACATGAGGAGCCCATGCAAGGATGTTTGATTGCCCTTTAAAGAAAGGAGACATTTAAAACGTCAGACCGTGTTAAAGAGTTTATCTTATATTTTTATCAGTTCATATTAATTGCCCGTGATAATAAGTTTCATTGTTGATATTTTTATGCATGCACATAGCATACTTTTATTTTATCTTAAATGCAAAAATTAATAGAGTTTACCCTGAAAAACTCAATACTGAAATTGAACAGTATTGAATGTCACAACTTTGACACCATCTACAATGCCTATCAAAACATTAAATGCTCATTCATTGACAAATAACACAATAGTATAGACCTTGTGCAAAATACAGCCTAGGTAGGTGTGGCCTAAAAGAGCAAGGAACTAGGGAAATGGTCAAAAAGTGATTGACTTTTAAGCATGAGGATCTGAACTGGAGTACTGGAACCTGCTTTTTAAAAGCCAAACATGATCCCTCATGCTTGAAAATACCAGTACTGCTAAGGCAAAAGCATGGAGATCCCTGGAGCACACTGACAGACCAGCTTCACCTACTGGACAAGATTTTGGATGGTGAAAATCCCTGTATCAAAAACACAAGTTATGGAGCTAGAGAGATGGCTCAGCAGTTAAGAGCACTTTCTCTTTCAGAAGACCCAGATTTGTCTCCCAACATTCACATCAAATGTCTCAAAACTGCCTATAGTTCCATCTTCAGGGTATCTAATGCCCTCCTCTGACCTCTGTAGGCACAAAACACACACACACACACACACACACACACACTGAATATACTCATAGAGACAAATACACATACGTATAAATAAAATAAAAATAAACTTTTATTAAAAAAAAAAAAAAAAAACAGAAACAAGGTAGATGGTAAAACAGTACTGAGTACTGTTCATCCTGGTACAAGACTGATACCCAAAGTTGTCTTCTGGGCTAAACACGCACATGTACATAGACAGGTACATCTGCACCTGCACCTGCACCCATGCCTGGGTCTAACACATATATACATAGACACATACATGCTGAAAAAGGGTAAAAAAATATTAACAAGTATCAAATGATGTGAGATAATAATTAAAAGAAAGTCATCTATCGGAGCTGCCTTCCATTAGAAAACTCTCCTGTAAGGTCTTTCGTTTTCCAACGCAGTGTTGTGTGTGAACCAAGCCTGTAGTTTGAGCATTAAACAAAAGAAAGACAGATAGTTTTCTTCCTGTGACTTCCTAAGTAGAAAAAATAAGCTATGGAAGAATATTCTAAAAAAGAATACTTCAGAAGATGTTTAAATATTTCGGATGGCAGGCACCCTTCTAGAAAACAGAGATGCTGAGTGGGAACCTTGAAAAGGGGGTTTCCAACATGTACCTAACATGTGAGTAATAATTCTATCTTTCCAGTGTCAAAGCATCTCAACAATACCAAACTGTCATGGAACCCAGACGGCACCATCCACGGACTTGTATACCAGGATGGGAACCTGGTAGTCCAATTCCCTGGCTGGTACTTCATCATTTGCCAACTGCAGTTCCTCGTGCAGTGTTCAAATCATTCTGTGGACCTGACATTGCAGCTTCTCATCAATTCCAAGATCATAAAGCAGACACTGGTAACAGTGTGTGAGTCTGGAGTCCAAAGCAAGAACATCTACCAGAATCTTTCTCAGTTCTTGCTGCATTACTTACAGGTCAACTCTACCATATCAGTCAGGTTGGATAATTTCCAGTATGTGGATACAAATACTTTCCCTCTTGACAGTGTGCTATCCGTCTTTTTATATAGTAGCTCAGACTGAATAGTTGCTCTTAACCTTTATGAAAATGTTGTCTACCTTACAGTACTTCATCTGTCCATACATGGGCAAAAGAAATATCAGGGCAACTCAGACTAAGTATGTGAGTTAGTGTAGTTCTCCTTTTGTCCTTTGGAAAGATACAAACCCAGGGTTTAGAACATGAGGTCTCCTTCAGATGCATAGCCAGGAGGGAGTGTGGTGTGTGACCAGAGACCTACTTGGGCACTAGAAGGAGTCGAGTTGTCCTAGTATAACCACTAATTCATTGACCTTGAGACATGTTTCATCCCCCTGGAACTTGGGGTCTGAATCTGGTAAAGTAGGAGATGAGATTTCCATTTCCCCAACATTTTCTTCAACTCAGAAGATGAGACTGTTGAGCTGAGTTTCCCAAGCAGATGAAAGCCTCCCGTGGCATGAGGAAACTGATAGTACCAGTAATGTCTGTCTGATTGTCATCTCAGCAAGTCATAAGAATGTCCATGCTGCCTTGTTGAATGATCCTCTAACCTCTTGTAATGGGCAAGATGATCCTGTCTCTTACTTAGGGGAGTAGCTGCTGCATCTCCTGAGATGTATATGGAGATATTTTCTGCCTCAAATTCCACTCTGTATGCAGTTTTTAAGTACCCCCCAAAAGTTGTTGACAATGAGAATTTTGAAAGTGGGAAGAACTTCTGGACAGCAAACATCAATAGCTTCTCCTGATCAGAGAAGCTATGCAGTTCTCCTAGACTCATCAAGCTTGAGGTTTCTACAGCATTGTGGGAGACAGACTTTTGACAAATCATTTGAGTTGATGTATGGACCCCTGGGAGTTACACTTCAGTGAGGAAAGCAGGTCCTGCCACTGCTGCGTGAGAGGATGGAGTAAAATGGGAGCTTTTCTCAATGAAATGAGAAGAACAAAGTTTTCACTCACACACACACACACACACACACACACACACACACACACACAAAGTCTAGAAAATATTTAAAAGGAAAAGAAGAAAATCCAGCTTTTCTGATGTGAGAGGAACCCAGAAAAACAAAACTGAAAGAGAAGAGTAGATCTGTCAACATCCTCTTAGGTCTCCTCCTCTCTAGTTATTGGGACAGTAGTTGCCTGGTACAGGTCAAGTTCTGGTGTGTGGTCAAATAGAGCCAGGTGTGGAGAACGCCATGCGGAGAAGAAGGAGACCTGTCATGTTTATGTTGTACTCAAATGAGAGGCAAGTGATTCTGAGGCTAAATCAACACATGCCTTCTAGAAATGGCATGTGGAACCTGTGTGGGAACTAAGGAAATGTTCTCCCCTTTCAGATTCTAAGAAAGACTCCATTTTGTTTTTCGTAGACTGTCCTCTAGGCAGAAGTAGCTGACTTTTGTACTATGGTTTGATCTTTTCCTAATAACGCTGTCAGTCGAGCTGCGCTCAGACAACCAACCACTGAAGATGGGGGGTGGGGCACTTCATTTTAAAAAGTGAAATGTAGCAAAATGAAGACAAATACAGACGATAATTATTAATAAGTCACCTGGAGTGTAACTAGGAAGTGGGCAGTCTAGGAGTCTAAAACTAACGTTTTGAGGGTTAGCCAGCCTCCCTGTGGAATTTTCTGGAACATCTGTAATAAACATATTTTTCATTGATGTGACAGAGTACCTGATAGATACAACTCAAGAAAAGTATTTGTTTTGGTTCACACTTTAAGAAAAGATACAGTCCACGACAGCCAGAAGGCAAGGCAGCAGGAATATGGCGGGATGGCCACATTGAGTCCTCAGACAAGAAGTAGAGAGAGATGGATGCTGGGTATTCATCTCTCTTCCCCTTTTCTCCTTTTATTCATTCTGAGATTCTAGTCAATAAGATAGTGTTGCCCACCTTCAGGATAGGTCTACAATCCTTAGTTGACTCTCTCTAGAGACACTATCATAGAAAACAGCCAGGCATATGTCTCCTAGTAGATTCCAAATCCTATCAACTTGACAGTGAAGATTAATTATCACCACATACATGTAAGGAAGCACATTATTTTTCTAACCAAATGCTTAGGTTACCTAAGACTCATGTTTGCTTAGTGAAAATTCAGTGAATTTACATACCACGAACTTGAGAAAAAATTGTGTGTAAAAAGTTTATGTGTACGTTGATGAAATGTTCCACCTCTGGAATGAGGTCAGTTAGACCTTGTGGGGTTCCCGTTGTGTAGAAAGCCAGGGGACAGCAATCCCTATCCAGTCCTCAAGGACTTGCATCCAGCCTCCTGACTCCAGTTCTGCTGTTTCCTATTAGGCTTTCTAGGACAGCCCACAGCCTTTGTGAAAAGCTTCAGGTCACATCTCTCCAGCCCCACCCTGAAGCAGCCCCAGCATCCAGGGAATCCTCAGCCCTCCTATGCTGTGTACCCCAGCCATCTCATCTCCATCTTCTGTAGATCTGGTCCATAACTGAGTCACAGAAGAGGGCTAGAGCTATAACCTTATGACCCTCAGAACCAAAGGAGTTTATGATCAAGCCAATACTGCTTTTTAGATTAAAAATAATAAGGCTTACTGTCTAATTTGAACCTATACATATATATAAGTGTACATGTACGTGTGTATACACACATATATGTGTATGTATATTTTTCCAGTCTTGTTTTACATATCATCTGCTTAGCCTAGTTCAAGAGAGGAAGCCTGACTCTTGCTTTGGGAATTGCAAAGCTTGTATATGTTTATATTTATTTTTAATTAAGAAGTAAGAATAATATTTTTCCTAGACTTCATCAGCTTATTTAAGTATTATTATTTTCCCAGATTTCCCTCTGCTTCAATTTTTTAATGGAGATAGAGCTTAGCCACTCTCCTCCATTTCCCACTCCCTCTCCAAGGAGTCCTAACTGCTGTCTGGAAATCTGTGCCTGCCTTTCATTGCGTAAATTTCATTTGTTTTCTAATAAGAATATAGAACAATTTTGTGTGGTTTTTAAATTTTTTAATAAAAGAGATACTTTATATAACATTTTGTGACTTGCAATGTTTTATGTAATACTGAAGTTTTGAGGTTTACCCAGACAAAAATCTTAAATCTAGTTCATTCACTTAAACATGGGATGTTTATTTCATTGTTTTAATAAATCTTTGCCGATTCTCATAAAGACAAACATTTGATTCACTGCCAAGGTTTCACTATTTACTTCACCTATCGAGGAAATAGGTTCTATTTTCCTTGTGGAGCTCTCACCTCACACTGTCAGTTCTCTACACAAAGGAAAGCGGTGGTTCACCGTAGCTGCTGGCTTCATCGTGGCCAATGAAGGCTTAGACACCCAATGACCACGTTTGAGGACGGGAGCTTAGTTCTGGGAACCTGAAGTGTCTTTCTATCTCTTGTGAGAACTGCTCTTCTCTGTATGCCCACTCAACACTTCTGTCCTGAGCTCCAATATACAACAAGCCTCATGGTAGGTACCCATGTGTGACCAATCATGGTGAATGAACTTACACCATGCCTTTCCAAGGTATTTTGGATCTTTTCTAGATTTGGTTCTTTTTTGTCGAGAGAGTAGTTGAAAAATATCAGCATGCACAAAGACAAAGAAAAGATCCAGAGAGAGGTTCTTATCCCAAGATCAAATGTCCAGGTTCCTAGTGTCTGGTCCAGATTGCTTTTCTCCCCCATCTTCCCCAGTATTTCATGGGGTGACCATCTACTTTTGTAGATTTAAGTGACAATTTTCTTCAAATCCCAGTAAAAATGCATTCCTAGCTTGTTTTTATTCTTAAATCCAGCTATCTACCTTCAGTAGCCATTAGACTCCACACATGGCTTTCTCCTGAGACTTTATAATGAAGACTTACAGACACCAGCCAGTGCAGTGGTTTTTCTAGAATTGCATCCTTTCAACATAGAAGAAATATTTCCCATTGCCAGCAAAGATCAAGGTAAAACAAAACCAAACTTGTACTTACCATCTTGACTAGATGATACTCTCATTAGTCATACTAATGGAAACCTCTATCTTAGCCTGCAATCCATATACTGCAAAGCTAAAATATACTTCCCTTACCCTAGTCACTAGGACTCCAGTGCTATTGAGTCTGAGATGAGCAGGGCTTGGGAATGTTTGCCCACTCAGTCAGCAAGCACAGCAGTGAAAAGGCTCTTGGTTTCACTCTGCAGCTGTATTGGCACACATTCCAGTGTTCAGTTGCTAACAGAATACGTCATCAGGAGGCTGGAAAGAGCTGGGAGAGGATCATTCTGGCAATGCAATACTGCCTACGGCAGTGGGGCCACCTCCTAATTGCAATGGTTTCCTGTTTATGACAGCAGTGTTGTGATTCTAGAAAGGCCAGATGCCTGGTAACCTGATTATTGAAGGGATGACTGCCTCTGTGGCATCTCACTGTGGGTAGAAGGTACCCATAAAGGCTCAATCTGTTTTGTCAGCCCTTTTTAAAGTATTGTGATCAATCTCTAATTAGTCTCAGTAACGTGCTAAAATGAAGTCTGTCCCCTCTCATGGATTCCTATCAAACACAATCTCAATATGGTCAGACTGGCTGCACTTAGCTGTTGTCCTCTTCCAGGCAGTCTTTCATGATCCTTCTTCTTTCCTACCTTGACCATTCCTCCAATATCTAATTCCATCCAACATCAGCTCACTCACAGTATTCAAAATCCTTTCCAACTCACACCCCTGGCAGTCTCACTCCTTACAAACCATCTCCAGACAGCATTAATAATTGAGAGTAGAAGAAGTCATTTACCAAGCTCTTACTTGTTTGGCATTTTTCATATACTTTTTTTGTTTCATCCCCAAGTCAGCCTTAGGAGATAAACATCATTAGACTTATGCTCTCGATAATGACACAGAGTCCAAGCCTTGGAGTGACCTAGCCAACACCTTACAGTAGATGGTAGAGTTTAACTAAGGAACTACACGTCTCCCTACTTTATGCTGACCCTTCCTCCTGCTGCCTTTGCTCAAATCACCTTTAACTCCTTCCCATTCCTGCAGCCATCCATATTTTCCCTGTCACCTGGCGTCTGATTTCCTCATTCCCATGGAAAGCTCATTCCACATTTCGTTTTCCAATGCTCTGTTTTCCATTTCCACATTTCCCCCTGATAGGAGTCTTCTGGATCGTCTGGTGTCTCCCCCATCCTCAGTAACATCGTACTCCACTGGACCCTTTGGCTCTCTAAATAGACATCCCCACTGACATCCAAATCCCAGAAGGCAGCGCTTATTCAGCACAGTTTCTGTGATATGGTTATTTATTGAATATTGTATGAATGAATTTTGAAGAAAACCATTTAAAGCCCAAGTTTATCTTATGGAAAGAACATTGTCTAAGACATCTGGCTACCTCCTCAACAGTTAAAAATAAACTCAAAATATAGAAATGTTGCCTGAATGTGATATTTTTCTTACAAATGATTTTTAGTACTCAAGAGTATACCTATTATTAGGCATTCTATTAGGCATCTATTAAATAACGATGGCATGTACAGAAGACAAAATTCACCTGGGCTATCTTAGAATTTAAAGGGGAAAAGTCCAGTCTCCCTTGCCTTTACTGAATGGATCCTATAAGCAAACCATACTATGTATTTTATACAATAATGCATGCCCCCTCTTCTTACTCTGAGGTACATGTCTGCTGTTTCCATTATATTGATTTTAGAAATTATTAGTATTCTCTAATAATTAGAGAGTTTATATTAACTTTTGGTGTACTTCAGAATCAAATGAAAAGTAGTGATGATGGTGGTGGTGGTGGTGAAGATGGAGGTGGTGCTGGTGTTGTTGTTGGTGGTGGTGGTGATGGTGGTGGTGGTGGATGTATCATTGTTTGCAATCCTAAAATCCCAGGCTACATACAAGAGCAATTAAATTATAATCTCTGAGATTAGAATCTAAGCATCAGGATTACTTTAAATTCTCAAACTTTAAACTAAGTTTAAGAGTTAATAATGGTTTTGGAAGGTAAATGTCAGGAGATTTAGGGAGTGGATTAACTAAGACTAAGAATTACAAAAATGTTTTATGGGGACCTGCTCCATATTTGTAAGACAATTACAAAATATACTTTTAAAGGATATTAAACAGAAGTGGAAATTCTGCTCCCAAAAGACATGAATTATTAAATGAAAATCTCAAGGCCAGGCATAGGATATCTCTCTATGGGCTATTAGTTAGGGAGGCTCCAAAAGACTCTAAAACAATGCAGTCTATTGTCTAGGCTTCCATCATAACTAGATGATAAGGCCCTATTAATGAAAACACCACACACTTTGGCTGCAGAATACAGAGAACTCAATCTCAAACTGACCAGGAAACTCTCTCTACAGTGGCTAGCTTTCAAGGAGCCAAAAGGTACCATGCTTGCCACTGGAAAAGAGAAGACATCAGTGATCTTATCTAGCAATGGGTCCTGCAAGTTACAATACCTCTTCCAGCTCAGATATCCACTGATGGGATGACTTACGGAGATAACAAACTGTTTTCTTATTGAATTCAGGTTCTATTGCACAGGATAGAACTCATATCTGATGCAGTAAACATAGTCAAAAGTGCATGGCTGGGAAGATCATTGGCTCTAGGGAGGATCAGACTATTATTTTGCTGAACAAAATATCTTGTTCAGCTTGTCAAACTGCCTTTTAAATATTTGCATTTATGCCCATAAATATGTACTACACTCAACACTGGTCAGAGAAAGTTCTTTTTTGCAGTGGGCAGCAGTCGTTACTGGTCTGAAAATAAGTGATTATGCGCATTTAACCCTAAATGAGAGCATTATAAGCTCTCCCCAGTATTTAGCAAAATGAGGAACAGAAAAAAAACATAAGAGCCAATGGCCAGAGAGAAATAAATGCTGTAAAGTGCTGTCTTCTAGGTATAACATGGCTGTTGTGCTTATGACCTCAGTGACTGTGGTTACCTGCACAAGACCTGCACAAGATCAAGCCAGTCAAAAGTCCAATGCAGATGGGGGAGAGACTCTCTAATCCTTACTTCTAGCTGAGGAGCTATTGTCAATTGATGGAGAAAGAAGAGTCATTTTTCTTTGAGGGCATAGTGACTAATAGGTTACCCATGCTCTAGTATATGATCCCACATCCACATATACTTGGGTGGCACTAACTGGACCCAGTGGGATATTACTAAAAGAGATAGAGAGATACGAAGAGGGAGAGGCTAAGGGAGAGGAAGCAGAAGGAGAGAGTAGAGGGACATGAATATGGGTTGGGCAGAGTTGAAGAGGTGAATCAGGAACACTCAAAATGTACCTTATGCTTGTATGGAATTTTCTAAGTAGACAAAACATCTTATTTCAAAGAAGGAATCAAAGAACTTGGAGGACACAAAGCTGGGTGGGTAGGGAAGGGAGTGGATCTGCAGTTAGTTAAAGAGAGGGTAAATATGATTAAAACAAGCTGTATGCATTTCTCAGAGAGCTAATGAAATTTTTCATTAAAAATTCTACATGGGGCAGCTTGTAGTGGGTGGCACTGTCTTGTGCCATTTGCTTTTTGTTTTTTGTTTGTTTGTTTGGTTGGTTGGTTGGTTGTTAGATTGTTTTTTAGATCTTCTGCATGTATTTCAGAAAGGAAGGAGGAACCATAAAGAGGTAAGGTTATCAGACTCACTCCAGGTATCCAGACTTGGAAAGGAATGACCGTGTTAAGAAACAACTCAGCTGAGTTCAAACCCTGCTTTCTCCACTTAACTGAGACCATACACTGATTTCCTGAGGTTGTCAGAAGAACATAAACAGCCACACCCAGAGTGCTTGGGACTCTCCTTTCTCTCTCTTGCTTGGTGAGATGATGATTAAGGTGATCATTATTTATTTAAACATAAGATAATTCTTGACATCATTTAAAGAATCAGATAGTATCTTCCTGGGAATCACCCTGATTTATGAAATCACTTTGACTTAGATAAAAATTCAAAATATGTGCTTATTCAGCATGGTTAGGGGAGGGGTTCATGAGACTGTACCTCTAGCTAAGGGGCTATTGTCAATTGATAGCTGAGGAGTGCCTTTTTCTTTTCTGAGTGCAACTACTGGACCTACACATGTTCAGATTGCCCAATGCACATGGGGGAAACACTAATTGAACTCAATGAACAGAAGGTGAAGGTGGATAGAGCATGATACAAACAAGATACATTGTATCTGAGTGTACAATTGGTAAAGAATGAATAAAAATATTTTTAAATAAAAACGTAAATGTGTGCTAAAATAAATGAATAAAACTTTTAAAGTTAATTGCTTAAATTTTCAACATTCAAATTATGTCCTGATGTTGGCATCACCAGGCAACTTGTGTAAAAAGGAGCATCTCTTATAGAGATGAAACAAAATGTGGAGTTTTGTTAAGGATCTTGTTAAAGAAATATCCCAAGGTACCATTCTATCTAGAGAATACTCAGCTTCTCTGGTAAAGATGATGGCTTAGAATTCTCTCTGTCCCCCATTCCTTCTGCTCTATCTATCTGCCTTTGGGAAGTAGCATCTTCCGGCAAATATGACAGACTAAACATTAGAGAACGCATCAGTGTATAAACATGATGCTTTCATTCACTGGAAATTACCATCAGTGTTTAAACTTTGTTTTTTTGCTCACTCTCTCCCTGGGACTCTTGGAAAAGAGCTGGGGGCTGAGATAAGAGTGTGCCCATTGTGGTGAAAGCTTTGGACACCATCCAGATGCTCCGGTGAGGGTTATCTTTTCCCTGTCGTAAAGAGAGGAGATAAAACATGCAGAGGTGGCCAATGAGAAGGGACAGTCACTACAGCATCAGTATGCTTCAGTGTAAGTCTTCATAAAAGAAATTGCTAACCTTCTGACCTTGGCAAGTCTCATGGACTCTTTGTTCCTCTGCTTTAAAAGGAGAAGAATCCTTTCCAAAGCCACCAGGATAACATATGTACTAAGTTTGAAAAGTATGCAGCTGGGGGTATTTTATCGTGGATGCTTTCTCCAAAAGACCTTGGCTTGTGGAGAGCAAAGAAGAAGATAATGAGTCAATGCAGGTTTGAAAGAAATGAAGGTTCATTATGCCCACACAAAGGTCTTTCCTTCTGCATCAAGAGAAAACAGCCATTGGCTCAGCAAAGATCTCCATGAAACAAACACTCAGAGGGCGAATCTATCCACAATCTCTATAAAATGGAGAACTCCTTGGGTAAGGTTCCCACAGAGGCAGAACACCAAGGACCCTCTCTTAAGTCTCTGCTGAGGCAGCCCCTGACATGCTACTGCAGATGAGCCCCTTGTCCACATAGAAATGAAGCAGGAATTCATCTCTGAAGCAGCACAGACACAGGTGTCTGGCACAAACAGAACTCTGAAAATAGGATTTCACCATCAGTAGAATGAGGAAATGGCCAGCCTGAGTTATTGACTAATATGTCTCGGGGCATACTAAGCTGAAGGTCAGTCTTCCTTCAAGAGAACCCAGCCTAAGTAATTCACCATTCCATTCTCATGGCTAGGACTGTAGATGACATAACTGTGGTGACCTTCTGACTCTGCCCTTTTCTGTATCTCTGGTTTCCTTTTACTAGCTGTCCACATACAGTTAGCAGAAGCTCTGATGTCAGAAAAAAAATGCCTAGCCTGTCCCAGGATGGACAGTGCAGCTAAGAAACCAGCAGCCAAATGCTGAAGGAGACTCTGTCCCTGCTGCTGATGCATATTCACAAAGACACAGACCTCAACTGTGATCTTTCCAGGTTCCTCTGATGTCATTCATGATGTATTGACTTAATCCGTTCTATAGCACGTACGCAGGATTGCTGACGCTTACTGAATCCAGGCAGCACGTTGAATCTTTCAGACACTGTAGGCCATTTCATGCTGCCAATAGTCACATGAGATTATTGCAGAAGCAGAGGTTCGAAGAAATGCAAAAGTTTGTCCAAGCGTATGCAGCTTCTTAGCTGAAGAACCAGTTGTAAACATTCACCATCTGGCTCCCAAGTCTCATCTATCCCCACAGAGTGGTGAGCAGCCAAGGGGCCACTTGACTTTGTGCAAGCGTCATTCATAAGAACTTTGCCCCACCTCCACCCTTTCAGCTTAGTTAACTTGGCCCCTTTTATAAAATTCCAAACCAGATATCATTTCTCAGGTACCACTCTTAGGCTAAGTTAGACAATGAGCCTTGATGATCTCACTACCAGACTCACTCACTCTCTGCATCCTGTGTTTGTCCTTGTTCTCTGAGAAAGATATCTGAATGCAGAATGAACTCCCTCCCATGTCTACAAAGTAAAACCATTCCTCCTTCTAGTTATTCTGGCCTGATCCCCACCACCACCACCACCACCGTTCACATTCTATTCTGGGCTCTAGAAAAGGACTTGCTCATTTGAGCCTCTGCAGAACCTTGAGTCTTGACTCTGGTCACTCCAGAAATGGGGTACCTGTCCTCTTTTCCACTGACACTGGGGAGTGAAAAATTAAGAATTTGATAATACTATTCATCTTAACTCAAACCCTGGATGGCCGGGAAATAGCTCACACCCCCATACAGAATCATATAGATCTTTCTGTAACTCGGAGTCTTGGCACATCTTTTCTGGGATCCAGAGAGAGGAAGAAGTTCGCCCACCCCCCATCCCAAACTGTGTACTCATTTCCTGCCCAGGACAAACCACTTCCCTTTGTGAGTGCCTGTATCTGAGGCAAAACCCCACCCCCACCTCCAGGCTGTCGTCTTGTGTTATGAGCCCAACCTCACAACCACCGGACACTCCAGGATTAGTACTTTTTCCAAATTTTATGTGACTCGTCTGCATCTCTCATTATTGTGATCCTAGGAAAGCTCTTGACACACAGTGTGGTATTTGGTATATATTTCTTCTATAAATGAAAGATGGAGCAAATGCCATCTAAGATGCCTGCATAGCACTTTTGGGTTTATAAAAACATTATTGCAAATGACAGATGAGAGAACACTGTCCAAGACTGGGAGACCCTGATACTGATTTTTATTTTACTCAGTCCTAGACTGTATTCAGGAGTCAGCAAGAAAAAGCCTCTGCCAGTGGCTGACCATAAAGCATTGAAGGAACACAACTCTATTCTTCATCACTCAGAATCCATGCTTGGTTTTGTACAACTGTTGTAAGGGAAGTGGCTATCCCAGAATGCAAGAGCTCCTACATGCCTGAAAAGCTGACTATTCAGCCCTTTAAAGAAAGCATTCCACAGCCTCGCCTGGTATTGTTGGTGCCTTGTATGTTCAGATTTATGCACAGTGCACGGTTACACACATTATAAATTTGCCCACAAAGAAACTAGTACTCTATCACTACTACCTGAACCTTTCAAGACTGCCTGCTGTGATAGGGGCTGTATCAGAGTTTTTCACAATTATGTCTGCTAGTGTTGGGGAACAATCTTAGGCCTACTCTATGGATTTGGTTATATTCACCCTCAAAATATGAAGGAATTGAAAAAGTAGGAGACAAGGAAAAAGAAAAGAAGGGGAGAAAAGAAGGAAGGAAGGAAAGAAGAAAGGAAGGGAGGGAGGGGGAGGGAGGAAGGAAGAAGGGAGGGAGGGAGGGAGCTAGGAAGGAGAGAAGAGGGAGGGAAAGAGACAAGGAGGGAGGAGGGAAGGGAGGGAAGCAAGGAAGGAGGGAGAGAAAGAAATGCTAGAATGGCTGCATTGGAGTAGGGAGTGGGGGAAGTGAGGCAGAAGGAGAGTTTGAAGACACAGTAAATCCAAGGCCAGCCTGGGCCACATGACAGTACTTCATCTTAAGAAGTTAAAAACAACATAGAGAGATTTTAATAAAAGTCTCTCCAGAGAAATTATAATGAAGGCAATGCTTTAAGAAAACTATTACATGTTCTTTTGGTCCATTAGGTCTTTAGTTTGGTTTTTAGGTAGCTACTTACTCAAGGAAACAGAAAACAGATAATGACTTAGAGGGAAATAAAAATATTTTTTTCCATTTACACTAGTAAGGAGTATTTAATGAAGCCCATGTGGATATAAAAAATTCTCCTTATGGCTGTGTTTTAGATTGCACTACTGAGACCTCTAAATTATATCAGACAAGAGGACCTGATCAAACATGTACCAAAGCTCATCCCTGTGACTGGGGAAACACAGTAGACAACCAGTAAGGACAAGATGCCAACACTGTCTGTCTTCGAATCACATGATCACTTGAATAGAAGCTGCTCTCCCAAACAAAAACTTCCTGTATTGATGTTTTTCTTTTCTCCTTTTACAAAAAAGGTGAACAAGAATGATATTCTATTTGAAGAAAAAAGTGATAAAGAAGGAAATTCTGAGACAGAAGTTTACTAAGAGCATTGCTTCATGAACTCAGGTTATGTCAATCTTCTATAGTCTCTAAATTGTTATAATTCAGAAGCTGTAGAAAACTGATGGTAGTACATGTAAATCTAACCCATAAGAACATAATTTATGGGCTAGAGAATAGAAACTGATTTTTACTCTGTGGTTACCGTACAGCCTTTCAAAATTTTATGTCTGTTTTTAATGCCACCCAAACTGTTAGTATCTGTGGAGAATTGCCCTTGTTAATTGGTCTGCATAAAGAACATGAGCTGTCAATTCAACAATCTTGTGACAGTGTTCACATAAATCCACACACATATGCATGTGCACACACATGTGCATGCACACACACACATACATACACACACACACACTTGCGTACACACAACTGTAAAATTGGCACTATATTCCAGTAGTTTAACTACTCTTGAGGTATATCCTCATTGAAGAGATGTCACTATTTGAGTAGTTTTAAATCTGAATATGGGAGAAAGGTAAATACTGCATTAACATGAGGCAGTGTGCCCCTATTTAACTGGTGCAGAGTTAGCTATGTTAAGGCTGAGATAGTGTACCTCATTGAGAAGTAAGCACTGCCTCTGGACTCCAACTCAGATTTTCAGAGGCCAAATTCATTTGCATTCCATTTCTTTGAGAAGCTTTCCTCCTGTCTTTCTATGAATACTCAAAAGACCAAAAGCTCTGCATAGAGAGGCACAGTTGTCACCTAATCAGAACTTCAGAAAGGATCAGGATAATGATATTGTCAGAAATACAGTACTTTTTAAAAACTCTAAATTTCAATTCATAGTTTTTATTATGGTTAATAAATTTGACAAACACAGCAGAAATGAAAGAAGAGTATGAAGCCCAGATGTGCTTTTATAGAGTTTGGAAACTAATTCTGAAAATAGGTCTTGTGTGCACAGAGCAGTCTGCTAAAAGTGTATGATGATGTATGTTAAAGCCCACAAATGTACAACCAGCTGATGACAATAGCTAATTATACAATGAGTTTTCTATCAGCCAGGCCCTTGGCTAAGAACTTTTACATCTAGAGAATTCTTTTCATCTTATGTGAGGTTGCTCCTGTTATTATCCCCAGTTTCAAAAGAAGCAATCAAGGACCTGAGAAGGGTCTGATGAAGGAGCGGGACTTAGGCCAGGAGTCAGGAAGCAACCATGTTGATTCCCACCAGTTGTAGAAGAAAGAAGGGCCACCATAGCTGTGTCCATATGTGGGATAGAGGAAGGAAGCCTTGAAGAGCATACTAGGAAGAGCACAGAAGAGAAAATGAAACAGTGGAAGGGCCAGAAAATGAGGAAGGAGAATTCAATGACCCATGAAGATCATACTTTGAAAATACCTTGCTCAGACAGAATTATTTTTCAAATTCTTTGTGACAAGCTTATATTATTAAAAAATACTGAGAGGGGGACTGGTGAGGAAACTTAGTAGGCTAAAGACACTTCCCTGGTAACCCGAATTGGATCACAAAACCCATGTAAACTTTACAGAGACAACAGTAAAGTTTTCCTCTGACTTCTATACTCACACTGTGCAATGGGTACACACACACACACACACACACACACACACAAACACACACACACACATGCACACACACACTCCAATAATAAGAGTAATAGGAAAAATAATAAGAATAACAAAATCTAAATAAAATGTTTTCATTTTTAAATATTGAAAAGGAATGCAAGAGAATTAAAAACCTCACTATTCCCAGAGGCACAGGCTTAGAAAGAGTTAATATTGCTAGCATGAAACTCCATGACCAGAAACAACTTGGGGAGGAAAGGGTTCATTTGGCTTCCACATCACTGTTCATCACTGAAGGAAGTCAGAACAGGAAGTCAAACAGAGTAGGAACTTGGAGGCAGAAGCTGATGTGGAAGCCACAGAAGGGAGCTGTCTACTAACTTGCTCCCCATGGCTAGCTCACCCTTTTTCTTTATAGAACCTAGACCACAAGCCCAGGGATAGTACTACCTGCAATGGGCTGGGTCTTCCCTTCTAATCCCTCAGAAAATCCCCTGCAATCTTGCCTACAAGCCAGATCTTCTGAAGATATTCTCTTAATTGGGGTTCCTTCCTCTCAGATGACTCCAGTTTGTGTCAAATTAACATGAAGTTGACCAGCATGGGCACAAAGCAGAGAAGTGAGTGCACCCTCCGTGTGGCAGAAAGAACTAGAGCCAAGTGAGACATGGAGCAGCATTCATTTCATTTCTTTTGTGGAAAAGACACATCTGAAAAATGAAAAATGAGAGTGTTCCTCCTACATTCATTGCCCTTTGAAATAATGGCAATAAAAACCTACAACTGGAATGTTACTCCATGGTAAAATACCAAGGATTTCTCATCACCATCCACTCTATGCAATACAAAACAGGGGTCTAGCCAGAATAAAAAAGTAAAATAAATTAATAAAAAGGTAGGAAATAAGATTTTCTATTGGGATATTATGTGAATAGACTGAAATTGTAAGATTTATGAAGAATTGTAAGGGTGTCTGTTCATTGTTCATTGTTCATGGTACTGAGTCTCCTAAAGGTTCTTATGCACATCATGTCCTTTGACCGTATCTACTTCCCTCTCACTTGCTCATCTTAATCCTCCATACCCTTTCCCACCTCCCACTAATCTGTCTGGATATATACAAATAAGTTCTATCCCTTAAGCCATCAACCATCAATTAGAAAATAAGATTCAGGGACGTGTACCAATTATAACAATAATCTAAAAATTCACTGATATAAGTAATTCTCATGAAGGATGAAAAAATTCTTCAAACTCTAAAATAGTTCTGAGAGAAGTTAAAGACCTTACATAGGGAGAGAGAGACAGAGATAGAGAGATTGCAAGCATAAGATGAAAAATTAATTGAAAAATAAATTGATCCTTAAAAAACATGTCCTGCCTGTGTGTGTGTGTGTGTGTGTGTGTGTGTGTGTGTGTGTGTTTAAGAAATTGAGAAAGTGATGATAAAACAGAGGCAGAACCCAAGAGGCCCATCCCTTTCTTAGAAAATAATGATTGCTAAGGGTTGGTGGAGGAAGAGATACATAGTAGCCTGAATGAACCCCCCTACCCCAATAGGCTCATATGTTTGAACACTTGGTCTACATTTGATGGAAACTTTGAGAAGGATTAGGAGGTGTGGCTTTGTTGGAGGGAGTATGGCACTGGTGATGTACTTAGAGGTTTCCAAAGACTCAGGCCTTTCCCCACATGTTCTCTGCCACCTCCTTGCAGATCAAAATGTGAGCTCTCAGCTGTTCGTGCTGCTCTGCTTTTGCTCCAGCATCATTGAATCTAAGTCTTTGGAACTATAAGACAAATTCCATGCTTTCTCTCATAAGCTCCTTGGTCATGGTGTTTTGTCACAGCAACAGAGAAGGAACTAATTTGGGGTGCCGTTTTTCTCTAACATAGCCACTGGGGGGACTAAGTAGAAAGAAGAAGGATACAGCAGGAAATCAAAGGAGATGTTAGCAGGCAATGAAGGCACCACAAAAAAAGTGTAAGAAAAGAAGTTGACAAACTGTGAAATCTACTTGAAATACATAGAACTTAAAATAAGCCAAACAGCTTTAAAGAAAATGTACAAGCTATGAGGCTTTTCATCAGAAATCAACTTACTACAAAGCAAAGAAAATTAAAACAGTGTGGTATTAACACATGAAGAGAAAATGGGTAAGTGGAATGAACTCAAACACTTAGGATTATTTGAATAGCATCAAAAAGATATCAACATTCTCTTTAGTAAAAAGTATCAGAACCATTGGTTATCTACATAAAAACTTATCTTTGGTTCATGCACTTTATATTATATGTAAAAATTAGAATCAGATTATATTCCTGGGTGTAAACAGTAAGGCAAAATATATGTAGAATATCTGCATGATATCAAGGAGAACAAGCACATCGTATACAAAATATGAAAGGTGCAAGCTATAAGACAATAAACTCCTTTAACCTAGTAATTATTGAAATGAAGATCTTCTTTTTGTCACTGTGTAAGTGAACTTAAAAAAGTCACAGATTGGAGAGACCCTTGCTATTTGGCAAAAGTCTCACACCCACAATATAAAAATCCCCATGTGCCAACATGTAATAAAGACACATGCTCCACTATGTTCATAGCAGCCATATTTATAATAGCCAGAAGCTGTAAATAACTCAGATGTCCCTCAATAGAGGAATGGATACAGAAAATGTGGTACATTTACACAATGGAATACTACTCAGCTATTTAAAAAAAAAAATGACAAAAACAATGTAATTTGCAGGAAAATGGATGAATCTTGAAAAAGTCAACCTGAGTGATGTAACTCAGTCACAAAAGAACAAACACAGTATGTACTCACTGATAAGTGGTTATTAGCCCAAAAATTCATAATACCCAAGGTTCAATTCACAGACCATATGAAGCCTAAGAAGGAAGTCCAAAAAAAGTGGATGCTTCAGTGTGTTTTAGAAGGGTGAACAAAATACTCACAGGAGGAAATGTGGAGACAAAATGTGGAGCAGAGACCGAAGGAAAGACCATGCAGAGACTGCCCCACCTGGGGATATATCCCATATACAGCCACCAAACTCAGACACTTTTGTGGATGCCAGGAAGTGCTTGCTGATGGAAGCCTAATTTAGCTGTCTCCTGAGAGGTTCTACCAGAGCCTGACAAATACAGAGGCAGAAGCCAACGATTGTACTGAGCTCGGGAATCCCCAATGGAGGAGTTGGAGAAGGGTCTGAAGGAGCTGATGGGGTTTGCTGCCCCATGGAGGGAGCAACAGTGTCAACAGGCCAGACCTCCCAGAGGTCCCGGGGACTGGACCATCAACCAAAGAATACACATGGAGGGACCCACGGTGCTGGTCACATATGTGGCAGAGGAGGGTCTTGTTGGCCATCAATGGGAGGAGAGGCCCTTGGGCCTGAGAGTGTTCAATGCCCCACTGTAGGGGAATGCCAGGGCAAGAGGATGGGAGTGAGTGGGTGGGGGAGCACCCGAATAGGGGCAGGGGAAGGTGGGATAAGATAGGGGGTTTCTGAAGGGGAAACCTGGAAAGAAGAAAACATTTGAAATGTAAATAAAGAAAATTTTTAAAAAAGAAAGGAAGAAAGAGAGAGAGAGAGAGAAAGAAAGAAAGAAACAAAGAAACAAAGAAACAAAGAAACAAAGAAACAAAGAAAGAAAGAAAGAAAATCCCAAAGTAGCCATTGGAAAGACAAATCATCTTCCTACGGACATTTTGGATCCGGTGAAATGTCTATTGAGCTAATGATTTGAACAAGGCTTCAACAAAGAGATTCCTGTGTTCTGGACTCTGTGATAGTTTTACTAGGACATCAAGGAAATGGGGATAAAAACCACAGTATGATGTAACCACACTCCTATCAAACGTCTGAAATCAAGCTACTGCTAACACTCCACACTTGGTGGTGAGGATGTGGAACAACTGGAAATCCTATTCACTGCTGGAGGAAGTGAAAGCAGTTAGTCATTCTGTTGCACTGTCCAGCAGGGTTCACCAAAGCTATACTCGTGCTTGTCTTGTGATCCCACCACTCTACATGGAGGCTCATTTCACAAACACATCAGGTCACATGGACACAAAAGAACAGGTAGCGGCATGCTTATAACAGTTTCATACGTAATAGTCCTTTGATGGTTAATATTGATTGTCAACTTGACAATGTCTATAATCACCTAAAAGACAAGTTTCTGATCATGCCTGGGAACGGAGCTTCTAAGCTGGGTTAACTGTGGTGAAGACCCACCTTAACTGTGGGTAGCACCATCTCCTTAGCTGGGACCCTTGACTGAATTAAAACAAAGAAAGTAAGCTGAACACTAGCATTTATCTCTCTCAACTTCCTGACTGCAGACACAGTGCAGCCAGCTGCTTGAAGCTCCTGCCGACAGCTTCCATACCATGATGGATTGTAATTTCAAACTGTGAGCCAAAAATGTCCTTAATCTTTATGTCTCTCCACTCATCTGCTACTTGCTACATATGAGTCTGTCTTTGTTGCAAATTGGAGGGTGGTACTAGCTCACAAATACACACACACACACACACACACATACACACACACACACACTTGACAAAATGCTCAAGAACATACCACATTGGAAAAGCTTTTTCCTTAAACAAATGGTCTGTAACCACACATAGAAGAATGAAATTATATCTATGTTGCTCACTTAGCTCCAAATTTAACTCAAAATGAATTAAAACCCTTAACAGAACATCAAAAATGCTGAAATTACTAGGACAAGCACCAAGATGTGGGCATAGAAAACTGTTTTGGAGAACGGTTCAGAGTAGTCTCAGGAACTTTTCTTACATCTTTGCCTCCGTGAACTCTCACTGGTATCTCAGGCACTACGGTTGCTATTACCTTCTCAGAGTTTTGTTTTCTCAAGCTCCAAATCCACAAGACTTGAGATGAGAGAGGTGTCCTCCTTGCACACCTTTTCTTCTTCTTTTGTGGTTTGAATGAGAAAGGCCCCCATAGACTCATATACTTTGTGTGGTTGGTCTCTTGTTGGTGGAACTATTTAGGAAGGTTTAGCTGAGGTATGTCAGTGACTAAGGGTAGGTCTTGAGGTTTCAAAAGCTCATGCTATTCCCAGTTAGTGCTCTGCCTCCCCTCCCATCTTACTGTTCAGTTCTCAAGATATATGCTCTTACCTACTGCTCCAGCAGTCTGCTGTAGCCTGCCTGTCTGCTGCCATTCTCCTCCCCATGATAGACTCACCCTCTGAACTATAAGCCCCAAATAAAATAAACTTCCTTCTATAAGTTGCTTTGGTCATGGTATCTCATCACGGCAATAGAAAAGTAAGGAAGACATATATCATTCCTCCTCTCCATTACCCTTATGTAGTCTCTTGCAAACTCACATCTTCTCAGTTGTGTAGCTATTTCCTCTGAATTAAAATATTCCTTCTTGGAGGGAAGAAGGGACTTCATAAGACTTAGGAAGTAAATGAAACTCACAAGGCTTTAGAAGTGAATGAAATTCACAAGATTCACAACCTCCTCCAAAGTTATTTTGACAGCAACAATTGGGCTGAGAGGAGTCTCTAGCCAGCTGAGCTTCCTGAAAATAATGCAAGTAGCTCTTAATTCATCTTTCATGAGTCAACCACACGTTACAAACAATGGGCTTTTTAGTGATTTAGTTGTCTTTGGATCACACATATTCCATAAGTAACTCATCATCCCCTAGCCTGTTTGTAACCCCAGGAAACTCACTGGTTTGCTAAGCCATAATTGGATAGGATTGCTTATCTGGTCATCAGTGCCTTATCTGGTGTGGATGAACATTTTTTAAATTTATGTACAATTTTATTTATACACAACTGATACCCAAACAGGAGATAACAAAACCAAAGCTGACTTGGGGAGGAGTGGTTACCTAGCTGCTATGATGGATTATGAGACAAGTAACCTACACTGATCCATGTGAGTTGACCCAAGATGGCTGATTTTCCCTTGTGGTAAAGGATGGCATGTTTTCTTGTTGTAGATGTGAAATGACGCATGACAACAGATGCAATCAAGACAAAGCCATCTGAGAGTGGAGCATCCTTGGTGGGAATCCTAAGGTGCTCATCCTCTTCTACTTGTTATGGAGTGGCGTGCAGTGATGTTCACCATGCCAGTTTCCTGTAGCTTGTGTTTTGTTACTTTGTGGATTATTCTTTCTTCTACCTTTCTCTACTCCCTTTCTTCTACCCTTTCAACTCCTTAACACTAGATAAAAGAAAAAAGAATAGAGAAGAAAGAGAAAAGATCCCTAAATAAAGTCAGGAATTAGAAATCTGGTGTGTGGGTGGTGGTGGTGGTGGTGGTAAGGGGGATTATTGCTAGATTACTTTCTGCTGATTTGGGCCATTGAGTTCCTTGGGGCAAGTTTGATCTTCACCATCAGAATATCTAATTTTATCTTCTTTATTCTTTGCTCATGGTTACTTAACAAACTGTGACCAACAACAAACAACCAACAACTCACCAACAACCCCACTTCTCAAGGCCCTAGAACATTTATATACCCTCTAAAAAGTCCCCAGAATTCCAAACATCACTCAGTCACAGAAACTATCTGCATCTAGGAAAATCATGCCTCTGCTAGAGCATGGGCAAATCATTGTCAGCTTTTGTAGACAATCTGAAGCAGCCCCATATGCCACATCTGGGAATAAAATGAAAACATATCTTATAATATTTCTGTGTTATTTAAGGAAATTGAAATTCCAGAATTGTCTGTCACTACAGTTTTCCCAAAAGAAAATGCCTTTGTGAGTGAGTGATTACAATGGGGAAAAGGCCTAAGGATACCATTGGTCTCTGATTTGCAAAGGCAGAGGGAAAGAGAATGAGGTCAAGTGTTGGCTTACCTTTTCTTACAGAAGGCCAAATACTACGGAGTTAAATTAGATATACTCCATCTGCCCCTATAACAGAGGTAGGGTGATCTAGCATTTAACATGCAGACAAAGGGTCTGAATAACAATGTAGTACAGGAAACTATGGCATGCTTTAGCATCTGAACTTCTTGAACTGAGAAAGACTTTTAACCCAGCAATTAAAGAGCCTCCTATTGCCCTAGCTTACATGGCAGACAGAATTAGACTGAATGCCATGGATGCAAAGAAACTGAGCAATGTAACTACTGCCCCCTAGAGACAATGAATGCATAAACTGTAGTGATGTAAGGAAAATCAGGCCCTGGTTTATATGAGTTCCTGGGGATACATGTTAATGATTCTCATCAATATCAGAGACTAAGACAATAGAGGAAAGACAAACAATGCTGATGGAACTTGGAATAAGAGGGGCAGTATTTGATGTTCTCTGAACTAGATAGGATCATATTCACAGGAAAGTTTTAAAAGAAGTTGATTCAACAGGAACCTCAAAACTAGTTTGGATTTTACTGTTTTTGCTGAGCCCTATGAAGGGATCTTTATGAGATGATAGAGACTTTGGAAAATCTGAATGATTTAGAAATATTTTTTTTTAAAATCAGGCTTGCGTAGATAGAGCAATCACAAGGAGATTAGAGAGGGGAAAAGAGGAAAAAAGTATAATTTGAAGGCAAATGACAAGATTTGTATTGAGCTGATTTATAAGTGGAAATTCAACAGAAAACAAAAAGTAATTGTGATATGCTTTCAAAAGTTTCCAAACCCTAGGCAACAGTTCACAAAAGATGTAAATGATAAAACAGTGCTAAAAAAAATCAGAAGATTAAGAGAAGGGGTAGGTAATTACTACCCCTGGAGCAAGCTATGTACTTTTTTCCCCTGCAAGAAAATAAAGTGCTACTAGAGATTGTTTACCCAGACCAGGACTTTCAGGATCTAGATGAGTCTGATAGAAAGCAAGGTCCATAGTGCTTGTCAGAACTGGGAAACCAGGGCCTGTAGCAAGTATAAAAGGGCAGAGCAAACCCTTGCTTCCTTTGAGGCCTAAGCCAGGCCAAACAGTAAAAGCCAGTTTCACCAAAACCATCAAGGCAAAGTTCTTGAGGAGAGTAGACTATGCACAGCATTTCCATGGCAACAGTAGCATTCCAGGATGAGGGGGCTATTTGGCTCATGCATATTGACTATAGATCACTGAGTGCCAGCTGGGTTAGTGTCTCCATCCATGCTGTTGTGTCCTACATTACTTTCTTGATGAAATAATTTATACAAGTGATGGGATATCTTCATGGTGTATGGGACCTTGCTAACAACAATCCTTCTTTATTGTCTCCTTAGCCATCCAAGAGCAAATGACTGTTACTTGGCATAGGTAAAAGTAGCTTGTAAAGAGTTCTTCACCCTCTGTAAAAAAAGGTTTCTTTATGTAATTCTAAGCCTTGGGTGTCACACAGATTAATAAAGGAAGGCATCTATGAGGTGAAAGACGGTTCCTTCAGGAAAATCCCTAAAAGTAGTGGATTAGCTCCCTCTGAATTGTTGGCTGGGGAGGTTTGTGAAGTCGCCCAAGTCATGAGGCTACTATTACTGTGGTTGAAAATTTTCAGAACTAGACAATAGAAGGCCATATTGTGGAAGACACAACTCACTTTGGATATGTAAATTTCAGGCTGCAGCTGAACTCCTTCTTTGTTAACTAGATTCTGTCGTACCGGAAGGCACTATGCACATTGCTGGGGACAGAATTATCGCTAACAGTTTTGCTAGATTATAGGCCTTTTGTATTATATACTGTTCTAGATTGATTCTGCTGTTGTGATAAGATATTCTGAACAAAAGCAACTTGGATGAGAAAATGTTTTATATGGGTTACACTCCCAAGTTGCAATCCATCTTTGAAAATAGTCAGGGCAGGAGCTGAAGAAAAAACAACAAAACACTTCTTATGGGTTCATTTCATGCTCAGCCAGCTTTCTTATATAGCCCAAGTCTCTAGGGACAGTACCAAGCACAGTGGGCTGCCCCCCAACTTCAATCATCCATGAAGACATCTCACAGACATGACCAGAGGCGACGCTAATTGAAGCAATTCTTTGGTTGAGGTTACCTCTTCCCAGATGAGCATAGGTTATATCAGTTCACAATAAAACAAACCAGCATAACTACCCACATTCAAGGCAAGATGTGTCTGTTGATGAAGTAGTAGCTCAGCTGTTATAGCCAATGGTTTTCTCATTGTACATAAATCTCATGCTGTATGAATAGACACATTTGAAACTGTGAGCTAAGACAAAAGCCTATGGCTGTGAAGGGCATAGTAATTATGATAAAACGATACTATATGCCTGTCAAATGGCTTTCTAACATTTGTGTTTATACCCACAGATTACTGCTACTTTCAGATTTAGTCACGGAGAGAAACTTCACTTTTTTAAATAGGGGGTAGTATTAACTATAAAGACTCATAACCAGTCAAACTCCTGAGAGTAAGTGACTCCTGCTGTGGCCATAAATGGAGAAAAATAACCAGACGTCTATATCATCTCCCTTCAAAGCCCAAGGAATGTCATGGAAGATTAAAAAGAAAGTCATAGATAGGTGTTGGGGGTGGGTCTTTGTTGATGTATCCACCTTCGAGTCACTCCTGTATTTCCCAAAAATACACTAGTTAGCCAGGCTAAACTTGGGTGAATAAAATTAATTACCTGTGATGAATAAGTATAAAAGGCAGGCAGCACTATCCTTTTACTATAACCAAGTGATTTCTGACAACTCCTCTACAATCTCGAAGACCTGATCAGTTTCTTTCTTCATCCCTACACCTATCTTTAACATCTCAAGCTTTGGCGTCCATATGAGGAAACAACCACCTAGCATCCTGACCACTCTGCTCCTCTGCCTCTTTCTCCACTCCACCTGAGATCCCCACTTTCACAGTAACATCCTGGAACTCCTAACCAACAAAAATATCTGTGAAGGATCAACTTTAATTCCCCCTCCTGGCCTAACATCTCCAACTAGTCCAGATCATAAGCTTTAAGATATCACCCACCATTTCTTTCAATTATAATTATTTGATCTTACCCTCCAGTCTCTATTATTTTCCCACTATCCCTCTGCCTCTCCAGACTCTCTCCCTTCTTGAACATTGCCAGATCTCATTTATAATCATGTAAAATGTTTCCTGACAAATGTCCCTTCATCCACATCCCTTCCACCACATGCACTTGAAAGCATCAACAACAATACTAGAGCTGGCCCAAATCAGCAGTATGATGCTAAACAAATGAAGAAAACAACTGTGCAATTGAAATGATGTGTTTCCTATCCACATAATGCTCTAAGGACACGTGGCATCTCATTATCACCAGAACAATGGCCATCTTGCTGTGACAAACTTTTTTTTCCACTTACTAAGTATGTGACTTTCCTCTCTCCTCTCTTCTCACACCACCTCCTCCATCTAGTTTCAATTGATGACCTTGCCTCATACTTAAGAAGAGTACACATTGCCAGAACCAAACTCACAATGCAATTTCTCGCCTCCCATGCTCAAGCCCACAGTATCTGGCCATTTCTTCCTTCTTCTAACCTGTGTGACAGAGGAAGTGTCCTTTGGGCCTAATAAAGATGTCTTTGGGGGTTTAAAACCCTGCTCAGTGGTTCCCTTCCTACCTTCTAAAAAGTGCTATCATATTTCCTCTTTATTTCTTTCCTGAAACAGGATCAGTTTTCCCCTAATCTTTTCTAAATCATTCTCATCAATAAGTAAACATGTTTCCATACTTAAGTTCTTATTATTATTTGAGAATTTCACAATGCAACAATGGATTTAGATCAAATTAACTCCCTAACCCACCTCCTTTAATTCCTCCCCTACCACTCCACCACTTTTCCCTCCCAATACAAAGTGCTTTGTTGCTAAACCCACTTTAAGACTGTCCCTTAGTGTTCATTTACTTAATATAGCATGTCATACTAAAACTTTTTTAAATGGAAAGAAATGGATACTTAGATATACTTACGTCTTAATTCATTTAAAAGAATATACATGCAAAATACATGGTAGAGAGAACTTTTGTGGAATAAACCAGAACATAACTAGAAGTGTGGAATGAAGGGGGACTTCAGTGTCAACCCTTTACTTTCTCAATTACCCTAGCTTTTATGCTATTACTGTCAGCCAACAACACACCCAATAGTTCTGAACTCAGTGAGCAGCTTGTGTCCTCATTACTCAGTCTCTATGTAGCCATCTTCCATATGCCCTATTCTCAGCTCCCATAGTCCCACAGTTACCTTGCTTTTCCATCCACCTAATTGTGACATCTTTTTCAACTACTTAGCTGTCCTCAGCATCCCCAGTTTCAACATCCATGTGACTAGAATCCTGGCCCCTCCTCTTTTCCAACTCAGGGTTCTTTGGAAGGGTTTTTTTTTAATCACCGTTAGATCCCTGATGACTATCAATTCAAGTGCCAGATACGTGCTATAACTGCTTCATCACCCTCTAACCCAGATAGTTCTCTTCCAAATGGGATTGTAACATTTTCCTCTTGCCATTTCAAAGTTTAACTTTCTATCTAGCTCTATAACTCACACTTTAGGATCCTCTACCCTTTGCCTCCCTTTGCCTCCCCTTTTCTGGACTTCTTTACTAACCTTCATAATCATCAGCTTTACTGACCAAACCGTGAATGTCATTGTCACAAATAAATATCCAACACCCACCACGAAGTAAGTGCAGCTCCCTCCTAAATTCATCTCCCATTTTTCCCCCTCTTCATCTCCACTGCCAAATATATAAGCGCATCTAGTAAAATATTGACAGGCAAGAGGATGATAAATACAGGGTGAGTCAATAATATGAACCAGTCCAAGTGTCCTGTGATCTTTTAAAACCCAGACAATGAAGCTGAGAAACTGACAACATAGACACAGACTGAGGCCCATGCCTGTTGGGTATTAAAGGCAGCATGAAGGCAGTAAGTAATATGAAGTCTAGATAACCCTGGAGTCAGGAGTGTTCAGCCATTAGTGCCCAAGTCTCTGTAGACACAATTGTTATTAAAGAGAAATTTGGTGGTTGTAGCTGAGTCAGTGGTTGTAGTTACATAGTATTCTAGAAAATCTTGAACCTTCCAGTGACTATATGTCATCAAGTCTTTTTAAGACCTAGTTTTATGACTGAGATCCTATTTTTCTCTATTCTTAGTGTATCCTTACAGCAGGTCATGGAGTGTCTCCTGAGCTTCCCAGAGTTTGGATTCTTGAGTTGAGCTATTTGCTTGTACTTCTGAGTGAACCTAGGTAAAAGACTAACTGACAGAGTCTCCCCAGTAGCTCCCAAAGTCAGGGATACTATTCATAACTCCACTTCTGGGACCAGCACCTAGAAAGTATGCCTGAGATAGATTCAGCACACCAGAGAACTCTGGGGCATAAACTGATGGTGGATTTTCTTTGGATTTCTCCCTTCTCTTAGAAGAAAGAATGTAACAAATTCCAGTGAAGTCTGATTTTTAGCTAATGAAGCCATAGTGTTCAAGTGTGAAGACAGTCTGGAGGGTAGATAGGTGGATAGCTACTCCAACTCCAGAAGCTTTTTAATTGGGAGGTTTAATGGAATCTCACAAACGTATAACCACATGCCATGCTATTGTTGGAAGCCCTGTTCCACTGAAGCCAGCAATCTACACACCAGGAAAGCTGGCCTACACCTCTCATTGCTACTCCCAAACGGAGGCGTAGGCAATCAGTTCTTGTTTCCTTGTCCTACAAAGAAGGATAGCAAAGTCTTGA
Source organism: Rhynchomys soricoides (assembly GCA_019843965.1). Lineage (NCBI taxonomy): Eukaryota > Metazoa > Chordata > Mammalia > Rodentia > Muridae > Rhynchomys > Rhynchomys soricoides. Next base: position 7,115,702 of record JADRCH010000117.1, read on the forward strand.
AACTAAAGCATGTGAGTGGAGCCCACCAAATCAAGCTAAATGGAATTGTTTGGACATCTCAACTTTCCCACCCAGGATCATTATCCTATCAACCCATAGATTGTCTATCATATAGCTAAATATTGATGAAACCACAGTGATAATGAGCAGGAAGCAAGAGCCACCAATGCCAGAATTCTAATCATAGAGGGTTTGTATGTTTGCTTGGTTTGGTTTGGTTTGGTTTTGGGGGTCTTATATGAGTCACATGACCTTGACAGGTCCCTTTGATCATCTATAGAATGGGAATAAGAATGCATTGTGCTATTGTTTAAGACAATCTATGGGTTGATGGGATAATGAAGCTATGCCACATGCCCAACTACTTGCTCACATTCTGATTCTATCCATTTTTCTAGCATTTTCTGAAGCTCTTATTTCCTATCTTTGGTACTGGGTTTATCAGTGCATATCTATGTGCGCATTCCATTGCAAATCATAAGGTTGATCATAAAGTGGTAACTTCTGAACTACTAATTATAATTATATTCTCCTTTAAAATTACTTTCTGCTATTAACCATGATCCTTATGCACTGTTTTTGATTGCCCTAGCCTATGTTCCTCTACCTCTCTCTGTGTGGTCTATCAGTGTTTTTTGGTTTTTTGTTTGTTTGTTTGTTTGTTTTAAGTCAGACCTCAGAATCATGTTAGTGGCATGAGTTCTAAATCTGTGACTATGGAGACTGATAGAATGTGTTATGTCGATTTATTTTTCTTTTGTTTTGTTTTTCTGTTTTGTTTTTTGTTTGTTTGTTTGCTTGTTTTGAGATGCTATGGTCATTTGAATAGGAATGGGCCCATAGAATCTTGTGTTTGAATGGTTGGCCCACAAGGAGTGCCACCATTAGGAGCTGTGACCTTGTTGGACAAAGTGTGTGAGGGAGGAGGGTGGCTTTAGGGTCTCACATGCTCAAGCCAAGCCTAGTGTCAAGCCTGCCTGCTGATCAAGATGTAAAACTCTCAGCTACTTCTCCAATATCATGCCTGCCTGAATACCGCCATGTTTCCTACCATGATAATAATGGACTAAACCTCGAAACTGTAAGCCAGCCCTAATGAAATGTTTTCTTTTAAGAGTTTGTTTTGTTTAAGAGTTGCCTTGGTCATGGTTCTCTTCACAGCAGTACAAAGCCTATCTAATACAGATGTATCTCACTATGTAGCCCAGGCTAGTCTTAAACTCTTAATCCTCCTGCTTCCATGTACAACTTTTATAAACACTATTAATTTCTTGTATATCTACACCATGCTGAAGTTGGGACCCAATTTTTAAAATGTAGTATTCCCTTTATTTTCAACACAATCTTTGGAGTAGAAAGGGCAAATATTGTCATTTTATAATCATGGGCATAAATCAATTCAGATACTTCAGGTACCAACAAGTATTTCAACACAAGGAAGATAGGCTAATAAAAGTATATCCCCTGGGGCAAAAGGATGACTCCCATGTGCTGTGAATGTCCTCTGCTTTAGCGGTTGGCCTTTTATTTATCCATAACATTTATTGATCACATTCTACATTAGGACCTGTGTTAGCTATTGGGATTGCAAAGCATAACAAGACATGTTCCCTGCTCATTACATTTACAACAGAGTTTAGTGCTTCTCAAATCTAGCTGGTCATCAATACTACATTTCTTTAAATTACTGATTCTCTAAATCTCCTTATTAAACATTCTCATGCTACTGGAACTGTAATATCAGACAGAAAAAAAAACCATGAAGGGCAGAATTATTTTGGTTCATTGTTAAAGAAAGTCTCCATCCCCTAAGGTAGGAAATCTTGCTCATGGAAGGAGAAGCATGTGGTAGGGGCCATTCACATCATGTTCAAAGCGTAGAGCAAGACACTTATAAAACTTAAATTGGAGTTACAGAACCAGAAGCAAGGAAGAACCTTCAAAGCTGGCCCCTCATAACCTACCCCCACCCAGAAATGCTGCCTCTTAAATAGTCTATAGCCATTTAAAATACGCTACCATCTAGGAATGTTCAAACATGAGACTGTGGGAAACACCTCTGATTCAAACTATAACTGATCCAGGCTTATCAATAATCATGTAAAAAGAACCCAGGAAAAGGTCTTAGATCCACATAGAGTTAGGATACTGAATTTTAGTAAAGTAGTTCCTCACTTATCAAGTCTTAGAATACTTGTTGATACGTTCATACCTCAAGCCACATAGTGAGGTGGGTGAGTTACATTCATTCTGTAAGTGTGAAGACAGAAAAGAAAATCCAAATCCCACTTGCACAACTACTTAACAGCAATGTTGATCCTAAATCTATAATTCATCTCTTCAAGCCCTGTATTCTTTATTCTCCACCTACATTTATTTATTAATTTTCATTTGTTTGAGGCAGGATCTTACTACATAGCCCAGGCTGCTTAAAATTCACCATCTTCCTGTCTCAACCTTCAGGGTTGGGAGTTACTAATACACATCTGAAGTGGAAGCTTAAGGGTTCTTTGGAAAGTCAGTTTTGTCGGATGCAAACATGTGAAGGAGTGTTTTCCTGAAGTGGACACAGGTGAAAGGGTGTTTCACTAAGGCAAACTCACGAAGGAATGTTTTGCTGAACCAGACACTGGTGAAGGATGTTTTGCTAAAGCAAGCTCGTGAAAGGACATGTGATAAAGGATTATTCTTTTGCCTTACAGTGTGTGCTTGAGCTCCATTTGTTGGGACTCCTTAGCGAGTAATGTACCCAAAACTTCTGGTGGTGTGCTGATGGCTTTTTGCTGCCACTTGGGCCGATTTGGCAGAATGATGTCAGTTGATACAGACTCAAGAGGAGTTTTGCTAAGAAAGACTCACTTGCTGAGGCAAGACACATGGTGAGGCAAGAACTGTGGAGGACACGTGATGTTCGGAGGAAGTATAAGTAGGACTCAATGGACTGTGAGAGGAGCTTGCTGGTAGAGCATGCTCTGCAATGCTTCTTGGTCTCAAGTCTTTGCTGACCCATTCCCTTCATTGAGAGAGGCACAGCTGAGAACTTCTCCTGGTGTCCCTGCTGATCGGAATGCCTTCTGCTGACTCATGCCTGGCTATCTGCTAGGTTGTGCCACTGCTGCTGCTAGCCCGACTCTACTGAACTGGACTGCTGGTGTATCCATGAAATGTTTCCAAGTATATTGAGCTGCTGCTGTTAGCTCCTGTCATCTGAATTGCTAGTTTCCTGGCAATGCAGATGGGATTTGCTCCAAAGAACAATTTCTAAACAGGTCCCACTTCCCCTGCATCCTTTTTTTCCCACTGCTTTTGGTGTGTGGTGAGCGAGAAGGGAGGTTAAAGCATTCAAGAGCCATCATTAAGATGGGCTTTGAGAAAATTAAAATTACAAGGAACTAACATTGAAAGTGGGCTTTGAAAAAAGTTAAAGCTTACATATATCCCTGTACATTTCATAAAAATCAAAACCAAAAGAAGGCAGTGGGTAAACAGAAGAAACTGCAGACAAAATAGAAGATTCCTATTATTACTGAGATCTTGATCAGGAGCCAATCACAGCCCCTTACAATAAGAGCTCAACAAACTTTTTTTAACTGAGTTGAAACTCCTGCACCTATCACCAACGTGAGGAGGTGAAAACAAGGTAGACAAAAATGTTATATTATGTTACAAAAACCCTAGGTTAATGTCTTTGTCAATTAACTGTTGTTCATTAAATATCAGGCACTATTAATGTTACATCACAGACACATACACACACTTCTCACAAGAACCTTATATGATAAAAACTTTTATGAACCCTCTTTCTGCATGATGAGAGTCAGAGACAGAGTAATGGACAGAGAGGGTCCATTACTTCTGTGAAAGCATCAAGCTACCAAGTACCTGAGGCAGGATTTGATCTTCACCTAGAGATGGTGCTTTGAGTTGTTTCAGCAGATAGCCTCTCCACCCTATGTTCAGCTTTAGATATATCCATGACCAGAATTAATCTAGCTTTGTTCCATGGGATTTTCAGTTGTACCAAAACTCTACAGAGTCCCAAAATCTTATTCAACTACAAGAACTATACTTGCCACACCCACTTGGCATTGACATGACTTTAATATATGCCATAGCTATTGCAAGCTCTTGGCCACTGTCCCACTGCTGTGTGTCATAGCATCTCTGCTTTCTGTCTCAATGAGTTTTCCAAGACCACAGAACCCTGATCAGCTCTAATGCATGTGCAGCCTGACTCTGTCCAGGCATCTGCATCCTCAGAGTGGACCCTTATCTGAGGGTGGGTGAGACTTGATAGATGCTCAAGTATCCTGGTCAATCAGGAACACAGTTCTGAGGCATAATTTCTCAATTTCTCAGACTTAGTACAGTAGATATTATAGACCAGAAAATGTCATTCTAATTTTAATGTATATTAATTATGAAAATTAATGGCATTTCTTTTTTGTCTTATATATGTATGTTTGTGGTGTGTCTGTCTGTCTGTGTAAGAGAGTGAGGGGAAGAGGAATAGGGGGTAGATACAAAGGGAGCATGTGCTCGAACACACATGGAGGTCAGTGGACAACCTCAGGGGATGGTTGTAACCTTCCACTTTATTTGAGGTAGGGTCTCTTGTTTGCTACTACAGATACCTCCAGGGAATCTCCTGCCTCTCCTCCCATCTTGCAGTAGGAACACTCAGCTGACTGTGTCTAGCATTTTATAGATTCTAGCAATCAGAAATCAGGTCCTTGTGATTGTGTGGCAAATACTTAGCCACTGAGATATCTCCCTAGGCCAAAATTAACGACATTCACAAATCTACATATATCATGTTTTTAACATTGATCTTCTGAATCTCTTCCCTTTCTCACCCCTAGTTCCCTTCTTTTTAATCCCTTTTCTATATTCAGGCCACCCTATTTTTTCTTTCTTCCACATATGATAGAAAATATACAACATCTGTCTTTTGGTTCTGGATCTGGATCAAATGACTCAACATGACAACCCCGTTTCCTCCATTGTCCTACATATACCATCACTCCATTCTTCTTCATGGCTGTATAATATTCTTATTTCTTCTTCATGGCTGTATAATACTCTTATTTCTTCTTCATGGCTGTATAATACTCTTATTTACCCACTCAGCTTGCCATAGTAAGCCAGTTATTTTTATGTTGTACACTCTTAAGGTGTCTACCACAATTCCTGGCCTCCATGCTGATAGCTTCTCCGAGTTTTGATATCCAAAATAGTGACATACATTGTCCAATAAAACACTCCTGACTGAACCCACTAAGCTCCACATATTCACAGAGGCTCCCCAAAGGGAAAAATACCCTGCTGTCCACAGAATGACTGACTTGACAGCATACTCTTTATAGTTTTCCCTTCCCACTCTTCTACTCCTGAAGCCTCCAGATAAACATCTCATCTCACTCATTGCCTTAACTTTTGCCTCCAGTAGAGCCCAAACTGAGACAGAAGATAAGCAGCTCTCAGCCATATACAAAGATAGCTATTAATGTCATTAACCTAAAAGATGAGGAGAGGGCTTATGTTTGCTTCTGGGGGAAGACTTCCAGAAGATCCTGTGGCCCACTGGAGCATGACAGACCTAGAAACTGGTGGCAATCCTATGCAAGAGGAAACTTGCCCAAGGCTCCCTCATATTTCCATGGGTGGGTGAGTTGCGCCACACCACACAATGAAAGGTATCTAGGGTTAGATTTGCAGCTGCCATAGGTCCAGAACAGTGACTCACAACTTGTTTTTTACTTATGTGACCCAGAATCTGAGAGTGAGCTCTGGGCATGTGTATTTGCATACAGCCTGTTGTATGGAGCTACACACACATTCCAAAGTGCCCACTCATAGGACCATTCTTAATGGAACAGGTGACCAACACCAGGTACCACAGGAAATAAGAAGCTAAAGGACCAGGACCAGATCCAAAGTCTTAATCTAGGGCTGGTACCTAACAGCTTATAGCAACTCGAATTCATGGCCATCACCACTCAGTTTTAAGGATTGTGGCTGGAAGTGGAGGAGAAAAGAGATCAACTGGTCCTCTCACTGGGAAACTACACTTAGAATCCAAATGTCCTTGATCCATACCAGTGGCTTGCATAAAAAGTTCATACTTGGGAAATGCACTTAACAAATCACATCTCCTGGGAGCAGAGGCAATCACTCATTCAGACCTGAGAGTGAAGAGTACTGACCTCTGAGGAAAGTTTATAGCCATTGAACTTAGCAGGAGCTCAAATGGACACCTCTGGAAGCACTGCATAACTATTCATGGAGCAGCCTGATAACCACCAAAGATATGCATGCACAAAGAATATACACCAGCATTTTTCAGCCTTAAAAAATTAAAGGAGACTGTACTCTTAATAATATGGACATACTGTGAAAATATTATGATAGCAAAATAAGCCAGATACACAATGGTGACCAAATGCTGTGTAATCTCACTTACATGTGACACATACTTTTTTAAAAAAAAAAGCCAAGTTCACAGTACCAAAGTCTAATGGTGGTTGTAGGGAATGAAAGGTAGGTGGTAAAGGACAGTATTGGACAGAATGCATAAAGTTACAGTTATAAGATGAATAGTTAATATTGTTATTAATATAGTTAATAGTTAATATAATTAAATAGTTAATATCTGAAGTTGAAACCACATGTTCTTAGAAACCACATACAAAAATCATATATGATTAACATAAATCTACAGTAGATTTGTATGCATATTGTAAAACATCATGTAGATTACTTATATGTGATTTTTGTTCATCAATCACACCTCAGTAAGAAGAAACTGGATTTTTTAAAGATTTGTTCATTTTACTTTATACGTGTGTTTTGTGTGCATGTATGTATGTGTACTGCATGATTGCTTAATGCCCTTGGAGGCCAGAAGACAGAATCAGATCCCCTGAAACTGAAGTTGGAGATGGTGAAGTTGTTAATCACATGGGTTCTGGGAATTGAACCCTGGTCTTCTGTGAGAGCAGCAAGCACTCTTAGCCACCATGCCATCTCTAAAAGGATCTATAGGTAAATGAAGGCATGCCCTCTTTTTTTTTTTTTTTTAATTCCCAAGCTGATCCTGTGTTCTTTGGCCAAACAGCAAATGTAGTTTGGAACATAGAAAAGATGGAGTCACTTCAAACTTTTCCCTCTGGATACTAAAGCTGTTTCCTCTTGGAGCGTCACCAACCAATGCCGTGACTACTTTTTATTTTTGCAATGTTCCAGACAAAAAAAAAAATCAATGCACCTTTCTTTAATCACTGGGAAAATGAGGTTGAGAAAAGGCAGGAGCTTACCCCTGTAAGACAGTCATACATGCAGCTCAAAGTTCACACCTCCTGGTGCCCAGACCAGGTTGTATAAGAAAAAAGCGGAAAGAGTGCAGGACAGTTGGTGTCTCTGATAACTTCCAGCTTGGTTGTCTCTGAAAACAGTGTCTCACAAACTGAAAAATTACTTTCTCCAGTAAAATTAAACTGTTTTTCCTGTGGGATCTATGCAGGCCTGACATTTACTCAGAAAGTTCTCTGGAACAAACAAGAGCCCTGCTGTGATGGGTTTCTCTCCATCCTTTCAAAGTTTCCAGTTAAGTGGAGCCTAGAGGTCCATTTCCCACTTTGCATCAGTGGATTGTTCTTAACTTTGGCCGTGACCTGGAAGACTCTTACAGTTCCAATCATGAACATGTCTTCTTCCCTATCCCCAGCCCGTAAGCAAGCTGTCATCCCCCACGCCCTCCAACACCACTAGTCATACCCCTTGCTTGCTCTAAATGCTGTGTTCTTGGCATCTTAAAACCAGGAAAACACCAACCATGAGGTCAGCTGTGATTTCCCTGCGGAGCCAGGATTTTGAGGCTGTAGAGAACATGGTGCCATTGAAAGAGCAACAAGTAAGTGCCCAAGAGTCTTGTCATCGTGTTCAAATATTGCCAGTTTACATTTATTGTTATAGCTTTTGCTTTGCTGGCTTGGGCCACTGTGACTACAGTCTGACAAACACTTTGGAGTCTTTTAAACTCCCCAGTGTGCAGCTTTGAGACTGGTAATGGGATTTTATCGGTCTTCTCAAACATGACTGTAAGGTGTTTTAAAAATTATTTATTTGGGGGAAGTGTCATCCCATACTACAACTATGGAGGCCAGAAGACTGCTCTCAGGAGTGGGTTCCCTCCTTCCACTCTGTGGGTTCTTCTGAATTCAGGTCGTCAGCCTTGGTAGCAGATGCCCTTCTGCACCTCTGCGTCACTTCAGAGACTCTTGACTGTAATTTTAGAAAAAGAAGATCGCCTGGACATTTTGACAAGATCCCTTGATTTCCAGGTCCCTCCTGAAATCAACACAACTAGGATTGACTCTGACGCATATGTCCATAACAAGCCCTTCCAGTTAATGCTTGTGATTTGGGAAAGTTTGTAATCTGGCAAGTTTGGGAAACACGGGTTGATGGCACAGACATTTAAGCACACCCAAGAGAGACATCTGCTTGCCAGTAATCTAGAAGACATAAGAAAGCTTCCATAAGCAACCAATGAAAGGCTAGTGTGGGCCAAAAATTCCCTTCCATAGGCCAGTATGTACCCTGTTGGGCCCCTGCCACACCCCACATCTTGCTCACAGGGAGCAGTGATCTCACTTCCAGAAGCCTGCCCACTCCACAGCCAGGCTGACCAGTCCAGCCACTCAGCTGGACTTGTCCATTCAGTCTCGGTCTGCTCTCTTAGCCTTGGTGCTTACACCAGACCCAAATGTCCTTTTTTATGTCAGTATACATGGATCTCTTCTTCCCTTGGACTCTGATCTTGAGACCTGCTAAGGAGCATTGCCTGAATTGTATTCACATTGATTTGGTTAGAAGAGCCCACATGAACACCTTCATTGCCCTTGTTATCAACCGTCTGGGTGACATGCTAAGGTTCAGTAGACTAAGGAAGCACTGTAAGAGTAGCTGCTGAGATCAGCTTGCATAAGGGCACCATTTTGCTTCCAGCACTCACAGAGAACCTACAACATGATAGAATTTACAAATACACTTGAGTGAAATTTTAAATCAAATGAATCAACATGGCAAAATGCTTTTCAAGTTTAAATATTTAAGTATACATAAAGAATGGAGTTACGGTTTCAGAAACCAATGTAAGATGGGGTTATAGCTCCATGGAATACCATCTGCCAAACAGTATGTGGGGTTCTGGGTTCAAACTCCAAAACCATAAAAAAAAAAGAAGAAGAAGAAGAAAAGCATGAACTTAAAATGCAAAAATAGGGGGACATGAAAAGAGTTAGAAGGGAGGGGTAGAGATGGCGTGTGGCCGATCAAAACACATTGTATTCATGTAGTAAAATCTTAATAGATTTTTAAAATACATAAATTTCAGGAAAATAAAAAAAAAGAAGAAGAAAGAAAAAAAAGAGAGAAAGAAAGCCTAAATGCAATTCAAGACCTGTATCTGTTCCAGCTTTTCCACACAAATGTTATTCAAGGTTGTCAGCTCATTAATACTTCAGAGAAATTGTTGCACAGCTTACTACAAATGCTCTTAATCTCATTAATTATCTTATAATTAGACATTTGTTTGTATGGGTTGTATCTTTTAATTATGACTAAATTAAGATTTTTAAATGACCACTTAAAATACTTATTCATTGGGCAAACTGGGGAGATGGCTCAGCAGTTAGGAGCCCTTGCTACTCTGCCAGAAGACAGAAGTTCAGTTTCAGCACCCACATCATAAGGCTCAGAAATGCCTGACACCCCAGTGCCAGGGGATCTAGCTCCTACAAGCACATGCACTCATATGCACATACCCACAGACATACACATAATATAAATAAAATAAATCTTTAAAAATACATTTATTTTAAAATAACAACAATAAACCAATTATATCCACCAGCTATTAAAAGATCAATATAATCACATGTTGTTACAAAAGAATCAATAACTGATTTCCAAGACAAAAATAATTTGATGAGGGGAATGACTGTTTTACTTTTTTTCAAATATCTTTAATGTTTGGTACAAGAGAAGTCAGCTGGATTCTCACATTGACTCCTGCCTTTAACATCTGGCCATGTCGGAGGCCATGTTGGTCACACATGCACTCGGAAAGTCCATTGTATATTCACGAAAGAGTGAGAATGAAAGCCAAAAGAAAACCCTTCATTTCTTTAAGAGGGTAGTTCTCACCCCATGGGCTTCTTAGAAGTGTTCTGAGGTCCCTAAGATGAGGTCCCCAGATCACACTTTAAGAACTGTTGATCCCATTTTTCCCACTACAAGTTCTAGACACAATCAGAAAAATTGATCAAAAAAATTTATTTCTTTGCTTTGAATATGGTGCTACTTTATCTCACTAGGATAAATACCCACCCATTAGGATGTCATAGCAAAGAAATGGGAACAAATACCCTTGGCATATTACAAAATACAGATCTTAAAATTCACAACATATTTCTCTTTGCGAAACAGAATATTCATCGTAGAGCCTTTGGTTCTATATTCTTTTGGAATGAACTGTCTAGGTCAGCATGTGTTCTAGCCAGACAATAGGATAACTGAGGCCAGGCAGGGTGCTAGGCTCCTGTAATCCTAGGATAAGGGATGCTGAAACATGAGAATGAAAGGTTTGAGGCCAGCCTTGGTTATGTAGCAAGCTGCTGTCTCAAAGTACAGAAAAAGAAAATGGTAACTTTTAACTACCTTTTAAAGGCATTCTAAAAATTAAATACACAAGTTGAACACTTAGAACAATTCAACAAACAGCACATAGATACTGTATATCATTTAAAGTACCTTTAAAACAATTAAAAAGTAAACTTCTGTTTTACCTCAGTCCCCATAATTTATTATGTCTTATAAGGATTTGTTTGTACTTGTAATTTTAGGCCTGACTTAAGACAGACTCAAGAATAAACTAATTGAGGCATCGTTATAAAGTTGCTACTTACAAATCCAAAATGAAGCTTGAAAATCCATTCTTCAAACAAGCTTTGAGAATAACTCCTTCCTCCCAAAGCTTTTGTGCATATAGTGTTAATTAGCCTTGCTCTAGCAACTTCTTAGCGGCAATTAAATTTAAGTTGACCCCTAGGTTAGTGGCAGCCACGAAGAATTGCTAATACTAGATGCTTACTGAACACTGACAGATTTGGCAAGAGTGTGTGGAGCATCCACTGTGTGTAAACCTTGGGAAGAATGAAGTCAGAAAGACGTGAGTTCCTCATCCAAATAACAGCATTGAGCTCAAGTGAGGAATGAGGACACAGGCAAGATCCTACGGAGGACCAAATGACAATAAAATCAGTTATTAAAAAGACAAAGGAAGGTCATTCTGGATTGAAGCAACCAGGAAGACTTTACCTACATGGAAACTTTGAGAGGGAGGGTTAAGAGGGATGATCAAAGCAAGAAGGCATGGGAAGAAAGAAATCACACCGGAAAAAGGCAGGGGTGGACCACGACAGTATGGCAATGAGAGCACAAGGCAGCTGTGGAAAGGACTAGAAATGAATGAAGTGAGTTTACGTGCTATGCTTCATCTAGACTTCACTCACAAATCGAAACACGCCTTATAATTGAACTAAAGCTGTATCTTTCATAGTTGGGCACTGTGGGAACTTGAATATCATCCATTCACTCTGTGCAGGAAGGAGAAGAGGAAAGCACTGGCAGTGAAGAAACCAATAAGGAGGCCATGGAAATGGTCCAAAGGGAGAGGCAGTTCATTGAGGATTCATAATTGGTACAGGAAAGATAGATGTGGTTTTCCTAGTAAAAGAACCCAACAGATTAGGTGACAACTAGAAATCTGAGAACATTATGTGTTGGACCAAGGCCATGTGAGTTATATAAAATCTGAATATATTTGACATGAGGAATGAAGGACAAAAAAGGAAAGGAGAACAGGTTCAGGACTTTCCTGGGGCAGCCGCCTACTAAACATTACCCAGCTCTCCTAAGAACTTGGCTCTCACATTCAAGTTCACATATAGCACCAGCTGAACACCGTAAGACTACCTCACCTCTGGGTCCCAAGATAGGCCACATATCAAAGCCCCCAAGACTAGTCCTGAAAGACAACGGGCCTTTACCCAAGGTTATTGAGGCCCCTAACCTAATAGGCTTAGGAGAATGCCCTGCACTGCTCTGGCCTGGGTATAGCAATGGAGGAGAAGTGCTGGAAGAATTGGCTAGGAGTGGCCCCGAGGGTTCCCCTCCTATTACGTCAGTTATTTGTTGGGACCAATCAGTTAAAAAGCATAGTTGGCCTGGAGTCCTCTGAGTTATCTAAGTTATGTAACCAATGAGCCCCAGGAATTCACCTGCCTCTTCCCCACTAGTCTCGGATTATAAGTGTGCACTGGGCACATAATGAACATATATCCCTTACTACTTGCAGAAGCTGCTCTTTCTGAGGACACATCTTCCCCCAGCATTGGCATCTTTTCTCATTTTATTTGTCTATAATTAATCCTCTTGCAGTCTGTATTTCATTACACATGAAATACTCCTTGCTTTCTCTCCACATTTAAAATGTAAATGTTAGCTAACTACTCAGTAAAAAGAAAGAAAGAAAGAAAGAAAGAAAGAAAGAAAGAAAGAAGAATTATATATCATTGTATAAACTCCAAATAAACCCCATGTCATTAAAAATTTTAGGGGTAAAATAAAGCATAAAGCAGTAAGAAATGTAAATGAATATTCATAACACCTTACAATAGTTAAATGCTTCCTAACTATGGTGATGAACATAGAAGCTAAAGAGAAATGGGTTCAGCTCTAAAACTGTTTCCCACTTCTGCAGTGGATAATTGGAGACTGGGCCTGGAGTGGGCTGAGTTGTTTGTCTTTGTCTGTATCTTTTATATGGTAGTGGATTACCTTTACAGGTAACTCTGACATGTAGGTATCCATAGTCACGACATAAGCAAAAGGCAAAGGATAAAAAGAAAAGGTATTTGCAACATCAATCACTATTACAAGATGCATGTTACTACATTTATTTCATTCTATCTCTCACCATTTGTGTGAGTAGCATGTATATATGTGTACAATTACACATACACATGTGTGTGCCTGTGTGTCAAGGCTAGAAGACAAACCTACATGACTTTTGGCATTCTTCGGGAACCTCTAACCTTAAATTTTTGAGACGGAGTCTCTCATTGGCATAGAGCCCTCTGAATTATCTAAGTTGCATAGCCAATGAGCCCCAGGAATTCACCTGTCTCTGCACCACTAGTCTGGGATTATAAGTGTGCATCACCGTGCCAGGCTTTTTTTAAAAACATGGTTTCTGGGTATTTGACTCAAGCACTTTAAATTTAAAGCAACTAAATTATCACCCAGTCTATTGTGTTTCATATGTGAGAAAAAAAATAAATGCTTATAATACCATGGAGGTTGCTGTTCAAAAGTAAGCCGACAGATCAAGTCAACCCTGTTCCTTCTTGACAATTCAGTATCTTAACTCATGATGCCTCTCTGCCTTAGAGTCTCTACAAAATGAAAATCACCTTTTTCCAGGAAGCAATGCTGGAAAAGACATATATCTGCAGGATATGAGAAATCTTATTTCAAGAGTTAGAGTTATTCACAGTATTATACAAAATAATTTAGCAAACAGCAGACCCAGCTGGTCCTAGTATTATCAATGGCTGCTAGGCAAAAATACATACTCACCAATTGAAAACTGGGGAAATAATTAGAGTTGCTCACAAGAGAGAAGCAGAAACTCAGGTAACCAGATTGACTGGTAGAATGAGTGTCTAATGTCGTCATCCTCAAAGAGGTGCACCTTCAAATAGGATCCCCTCTCCACTCATTAATTGCCAAATATTAAAAACAATAGCACTATAAGATGTTATCAAGGAGCCCTTTTGATGGGAATACTGACAATATGAACTTCTTTGGCAAAAAGGAAGTCTGCACCAGGAGTATTGAAAATCAAATGCATGTGTTTATACCCATTACAGATGGTCTCCAATTGATTGTGGATTACTTTAGACATTCCCTAGAAACCATAAAGTTGGCCACTTGTGTCCATGGGTTCTACAACATCACATTCAAGAAACCACAGTTCAAAATTATCTGGAAAAATGGATCGGCATTGAGTATGAGCAGGCTATCCTGCATAGCACTTACACTGCATTAGGTATTGTAAACAACCAACAGACTAATTAAAAATTATGGGAGAGTTTCACAGATTGTATTGCACATTTCATGCTATTTTATATAAAGGACTTAACTAGGATATTTGTTGGGAGTGACTCAACATATATCCTATATATCCTATATAACATAAGTACTGTGATATTCTCTTGCTGTGGAGCAACAACAAAGTCAGCTGTGTGATCCCAAGAGCAAAGCACGTATGCTTTCAGGGTATGGAAGTGATAAACCATGCTGTGGTAACGTGGGGTCTGGTAAGTTCATTTTTCATCTTAGACTTTTTAAACTTACAGTAAGTGTTTTGCATCTCTCCTCACCATAAACCCAGATGCATCTGTCTTTTATTGCTAGGAATATATTCTAAAGGGAAGGGATAAAAAGGTAAATATGCAGAAATATATAGCTGAAAAATATTCATTATGGCATAAGTTTTAACAGGGGAAGAAAAATTAGATGCTATTGAGTAGCCAGAATCCAGGGAAGTCATTAAACAAGACAATAGTCTGGCTATGCTTCATCTTTAGTAGACATTATATAATTATTAAATTATTAAAATAAGACTAATGGCAAGATGGATGTTGGTGGTTTAATCAATGATTAAAGGAGAGTTATAAAATATACAATAATTGAAATTACATATATCCATACTTATTAGATAAAATGTGGGGTTTATAAAACAAAATATAGGAATGTTATCTACCTGGTGGGATTACAGGGGTTTTACTTTGCTTCTTACTTGTCTGTAAATTCTAAAGTATTTATAGGAAACATTAATTACTATTGAGTATTTAAATAATAATCCTTTTGCAGTACTGAGGATTGAATCCAGGGTCTTGTACACACTGCCACATCTTTAACCTCTGACTCCTAAGAAATAAAATTTTAATACAGTTTTTACTTTGTTGTTATAGAAACTAAAAATCTGTCAAGAAACTTCCCTTTAAAGAGTCCTAAGGCACCGAGGAAAGCATTCTGGTCTCTTTTCCACATACTGGGTTTTATTTACTAATGCTTCCCTTTAGTCTTTCTATTTTTGCATACCCATGATGTTGGCTTGCATCTGTGAGACAAGCATCATGAGGTCCTGGTCCTCCTTGAGTTCCCAGCCTAGTGTTTGCCTAAGACCTTGGGATGACAAGTCAGGGCAGGCAGAATCACAGGTTAACTTGATTTGGGAAAGGGTAACCTCAAATGGGATACTCAAAGAGAGCCTGACCCAGGACTAACTTTAATGTCAGTCAGAGTATGATCTAGCCTGTGGAGAAGAGCAGGTGGCAAAGACATTAGAGGCTCAGGGTTCTGACTAGAAAAATCAAGGAGATGCTATGTAAGTGTGAGTAGTTGAGCATTTCCAGATGGCAAGATAACTCATAGTGATACTCAGTCAATGGCTGGTTTGGCCATTTACTCAAGGAAGAAAGTGGAAAAAGAGGACGAAGAGGAGGAGGAGGAGGAGGAGGAGGAGGAGGAGGGACATACAAAGCTCCTTACCATGTATCGAGTTGAGTGATATTGGTGTCTCTACACAAAGTCAACTACCCCACTGCTCTGAGCAACATCTGAATGGGAGCTGGTTAAGCAGCTTGCCTCCACAGGCCCCTTTTCTCCTGCAGAGGTCAAAAGCATGGGTTTTCCTGTCCGGTTGAACATTCTACACACAGGGAGTCAACCACATAATTGAGAAGACAGAAGCTACACACAAGATCTGGAGAAGCACGATATGGCAGTGAATGGCTCCTTTTTGCTTCCTGCATCTCAGTCACAAGCAACCTCCTTTCAGGAGTGGCTGAAGTTAGGGGAGAGAGCTGGGATCAACATTGGACTGCCAGGGAAAAGTCTGTCTGAAATTTCTTTTTTTTTTTTTTTCATATTTTATTTACATTTCAAATGTTTCCCCCCCTTTCCAGATCTCCCCTTTGGAACCTCCCCATTCCCTCCGCCCTCCCCCTGCCACTATGGGTCGAGTCTTCCTTCCTTGGCAATCTCCTATACTGGGGAATCTAACACCCTCAGGCCCAAAGGCCTCTCCTCCCCTGATGGATAACAAGACCCTCCTCTGCCACATTTGTGGCCAGCACCATGGGTCCCTCCATGTGTATTCTTTGGTTGGTGGATCAGTCTCCAGGAGTATCGGGGGTCAGGCCAGTTGCCACTGTTGCTACCTCCCTGGGGCTACACACTCCCTCAGCTCCTTCAGTCCTTTCTCCAAGTCCTCCATCTGGGACCTTCTACTCCGCCCTACTGTTGCTGTGAAGTGACTCTTGGGTATTTCAAACTTTTGGGCTAATAACCATTTAACAGTGAGTACATATTATGTTCATTCTTTTGTGACTGTGTTACCTCGCTCAGGATGATATTTTTAAGTTCCATCCATTTGTCTGCGAATTTCATGAAGTCATTGTTTTTAATAGCTGAGTAGAATTCCATTGTGTCTGAAATTTCTTAGTGAAGGGTAAAAGAAACTGTCTCCCACTGAGACCAATCTCTGTGAAGCCCTCGATCTGTGCCATCAAAGTCAGGGTAGGAGCTTGATCTCCCAGCTGTGACTAGAATCTAAAAGAGATCACCTCCCTTATCTTCTACCCCTAGCCTGTGACTGTCAAGATGCACTCAGGATGGTACCCGGGGAGACTCTCTCCAGAAAAGTCAAAGACCTTCCAAACCCTGCTACTTCAGTTCCCCTTTTTGCTGGGCTCTCCCTAGCTGCCAGTGCCATGCTAGGTGGTCCTCAAAGCTACTTCATTTAACCCTCAAAACAGTGAATGCCCATATTATCATCCCCACAGGAAAGATGGGGGGAAGCAGTTCAGAAATGCTAACCGGAACTGGTGGGGGGTAGGCCTAGAATTGCCACCACCACCATCACCTCTTCCTGACTGTTCTCTAACTCCATCTTCCCATTTTCCAACCAACACACTGTGGTCCAACTTAGCAGTTTATCTTTTTCTTGAAGAGTCAAGTGCTCTTCCGTGCCTTTCAGTCCTGCCCTTGTTTGGCTTGCTGGCTTTTACACATCAGCTCAAGAGTCACTTTCTGCAGAACCTCCTTCCTTCACACACACAGACACCCTAAACTTTTAAGACCATTAAATGCAGAAATTGTGTTATCCTTCTCCCAAATGTGCCACATCTGCTGATTTACAGGTTTGGGGGATTTGGTTTCTCCTCCACCTGTAATAGTCTTTCTTTGTACACACAAATGCACATGCACATATATTTCCTGATCGTTTAGGAAAGCCACTGTCTCACTGTCTTCTGGCTCAGAGCCCAGTTCATAATAGATGCTTAATACATATTTATTGAGTGAGTGAATGTTCAGTCCTCCTACTCCCTTCTCCCCTGTGGCTCTAGAATGTGGGAATTAAGGACTACACATCTAAATTTGGTTTGGGCTGCTGCTGTCATTGGAAGCAGAGGTTCCCACCCTTTGCTGGCAAGAAGTGAAAAATCCTATGAAAAACTCTTGCTACTAGTGCTTTTGAGAATGATTAGCACTGGGGTAGATATTATCATTTTCCCAAAGATAAATAACTCTGGGGGAGAAAGGAAATCATTAGTCAAGGAGAGTGAAAAGCTTACTGGAAATAAATTAACTCTTACACCCAGTCATCATGAAAAGAGCTGTCTGATGATAGAAACTCCATCTTTCAGCTGGAAAGATGCATACCCCTTAGTAATGATCTTTATCCTAAGGTAAGGCACGCCCTTCTGTCTTTGTTTACTTAAGGAACTGTGTTCACTTTATATTTGCTATGAGAAAGTAATCCTAATTTTCATTCTTGTAATAACTAAGCCTCTTAAGATCTCACATCTTTTTTATTTAATCCAATTAAAACAGCAAAATCTGGGCTGGAGGGATGGCTCTACAGTGGTTTCTAGCACCCACACCAGGAGGGACACAACTTCTCCGTAACTCTAACTGCAAGGTCTCTGACACACACTGAGCAATTTATCTTTTTCCTTGAAGAGATAAGTGCTCTCCTCCTCTGTGCCTTTTAAAGAGAAGATGGCTCAGTAGAGATGGTGGTTCTCTTCCAGAGAACCAGAGTGTTCTATTCTCTGGAACAGAACTTAACACCCCCATTGGGGGCTCATAGCCACCTATAGCTCCAGTTTCAGAGGACCCCACACACTGTCTGGGCCTCTGAAGGCACCTGCACATACATCGAGTGCATACACACACACACACACACACACACACACACAAATAAATAGATAAATTTTTAAAACCTTTTTCTGAACTAGTTTGAAGAAATTAATAGATTTGTACTTCCTCATATCATTTATATAATTAAAAAGTTCTCATATGAGATTTATTGAAAACCTCAAAACATGCTGATTCTTGATATGATGGGATGGAAATGTCATTTTGCTTCTATGGTACTTTGCCCGTAACCCTAATCTCTAATCTAATCACAAGAAAAACTTCAGACAAATCTCAGTACAGGGATTGATACAAAATATCTGATCAGTATATTTCAAAATGGTGAAAGTTATCAAAAATAAGAAAATCTGAGAAAGTATCAACACTATTTTATGCAGATTAATGAAGTATCTTTGGCAAGATTACATTATAAACATTAAATGTTCATTAAGGGAACATGAAACAAATCCTAAGAGATGTGAAAGTAACTCAGATCTTACCACCACCACCGCCTTACCTCAGATCAACTAATAAAGTTGGCCAAGTCCCAGAAATGTGAGTAATTTTAGCCAAGATCATCAAGCTGTCTAACCGACTTACAACTGGATGAGCATATCAGGCCAAGAGCAAAGCCAGCCCTGATCATGAGAATCCCACTGACTTCTGAGCTAAACATATAGTTTATATCCAGTTATTATACATTTTTTCAGCAATGGAAACCTGAAGCACATGATTATGTGCTTCTTAGTTGGAAATATGCTTTGGTAGAGAAGAACTATCAAGGAAAAGATACTTGGACCAGAGGGAGAGAGTAACAGAACCCCTTCACCTGGCCTTTAGCCAACAACCCTGGCTTCTTTTTTAGTTACTACCAGTCTTCTGCCTGGGGTCCATTTTGCTCTACCCAGATAGGAATTGAGGGAAGGCAGAAAGAAGCTCTTCTGCTGGCAACCATTAGCAAGTGCCTAAGGCCTTGGGCATGGTCTAGCAGACTCAAAGCAAATCTTTTAGAAGCCAGAAATTTATTTCTCTAGGCACTGAAGTTGGAGCCTTATCATTCTGGGCACCAGCAGCTCTGATACTTGGCAGTCTTAGTAATTCTTGACTTCTGTCAGCATGGGCACAACACAGAGGACCACAATGAGCAGTAGGTGGCACTGCCTAGTGTTATAAATCTCCTATAGGCTTCAGATGTAAAATCCCTTAACCCTGCAATGATATTGTACTGGCTAGTTTTGTGTGTCAACTTGACACTAGCTGGAGTTATCACAGAGAAAGGAGTCTCAGTTGAGAAAATGCCTCCATGAGATCCATCTGTAAGGTATTTTCTCAATTAGTGATCAAGTGGGGGAGGGCCCCTTGTGAGTGGTACCATCTGTGGGCTGGTAGTCTTGGGCTCTCTAAGAAAGCCAGCTGAGCAAGCCAGGAGAAGCAAGCAAGCCAGTTAAGTTACATCCCTCCATGGCCTCTGCATCAGCTCCTGCTTCCTGCCCTGCCTGAGTTCCAGTCCTGACTTCCTTTGGTGATGAACAGCAGCATGGAAGTGTAAGCTCAATAAACTCTTTCCTCCCCAACTTGCATCTTGGTCATGATGTTTGTGCAGGAATAGAAACCCTGAGTAAGACAGATATATATCACAAACTTCAGGCCTTTGGCTGT
The DNA here is from genome assembly GCA_019843965.1 of Rhynchomys soricoides. NCBI lineage: Eukaryota > Metazoa > Chordata > Mammalia > Rodentia > Muridae > Rhynchomys > Rhynchomys soricoides. Next base: position 7,135,697 of record JADRCH010000117.1, read on the forward strand.
GGGAATACTCAGCCTTTGAAAAAAGCTCTCAGGCCTAAGGTGTCTACGACCCTGGGTCCTTACAACTTAGCTGTTCTCTAGAATGCTTCCCTACCGCCGAGGCCTGCAGTTTCTCTCCTTGGTCTCTTTACAGCTTCTATTTCTCCTTGGCTGTACTTCCCTTTCAGCACTCTGCTTCCCCCATCTCTTGGTCACTTCTCTGCCTGGTCATGTCTGTCTCAGTCCCTCTCCCAAGCTTCTTAACTGCCTCTTATCACTGTTGTCAAGCTACGCTCACTGCCACTGCTGCCTTTTCTCTTACTCCTGCCCTGTCCCCCTCTTTTCCTTTCTGTTACCAGTCCAGCCCACTATATTGTTAAAGAAACTCTATGGATCCCATTTCCCTGACTGGGCTGCTCTGTCTGGCCTCCCTGAGAGAAGATGATGCACCTACTGCCACAGAGACTTGATGTGCCAGGGTGGGGGAATACCCAGGGGGGCCTCCACACCCTCAAAGGAGAAGGAGAGGGGTTGAAGGGAAGGACTGTGTGAGGGGGAACCAGGAGGAGGGGGGCAGTGATCAGGATATAAAGTGAATAAATGAATGAATAAATAAATAAATACATCAATAAATGGGGGAAAACACTACTCAAAAGTAGGCAAGAAAAGATCAAAGAATCTTATTTGGAACTAATTTTTGCAACATCAGGTGAAAGCACAGAAAGGTTTTCTCCTAGCTGCACCCACAGCCTGAGCTGAACAGCCCACTTCAATAGATAGACAGGGGGTAATCACAGCACCATGGCAGACCCTGCAAAATATTGTAATGATGTAGGATGAACGAATGGAAATGAAGGACTGTATTTGCACCAATCGTGGTACAAATCTCCAGACATGAGAGCTCATGATTGCACCATTCACAAAAGTTCCTCTTACAAATAGAAGATCGTATTGACACCAATAGTTACAGATCTTATAGCAGCACAGTGGGTGTAAGACTACCCCCTCTGTCCTGGGTGAAAATATCTTCAGGGTCATCTAGAGTTTACTGAGATTCTAATGCCAAAACATGCAGCACATACCTTTTGAAACTGTGGTGGCTGCAATAGTCCCCGTAGGGGCGCTTTGACTACAAACAGATGTAGTTACCTATAAGTTTCTCAAAGTGTCCGTAGAGTGTGCAAAACAGGTGGCGCTGTTTTGCACACTCTACGGAGCATAGGAACAAACCAGTAAGCAGCACTTCTGCATGGCCTCTCTCCATCAGCTTCTGCCCACAAATCTGAGTTCATGTCCTGACTTCCTGTGATGATGAACCGTGCATTGTAAGTATAAATGAAATAAACTTTCCTCCCCCAACTTGCTCTTGGTTGTGGTATTTCATCACATCAACAGTAACCCTAACTACGACAAATGCAGTTTTGGATAATTGCCCCTAAATCAGTGGCTCTCCACCTTCCTAATGCTGCAACACTTTAATACAGCTCCTCATGTTGGGGTGACCTCCAGGCATAAAATTATTTTCATTGCTATTTCTTGGTTATGATTTTGCTACTGTTATGAATTGTAATGTAAATACTTTTGGAGATGGAGGTTCGCCAAATGGGTCACAACCCACAGGTTGAGAACCTCTGCTCTGGACTGTAAATTTCCTGAAGCTGCTCTCACTTGTTACTCTTCATGTAGCCCAATGATCAACCTCACAGCTTCAAGCACAGTGCTCCTTAAGGTCTGAGTGAGATTGACTTGAATGAGCATTAGTGTTCCTGGGTCACTGGCAAGTCTTGAAGAACTCATGCTAGCCCAACTGCATGCTGACAGCAAGTACATCAGTTTACATCTTGCCATTCTGACCACTTCATTACACACTCTTCTCTGAAAATTAACTGAAGGTGTGTAACTTTGTCTGTGGCCTTATTTGCAGAACATAAACTCTCAGGGAAGTCTTAAGGTCTGGATTCTGGATTCATCTCTCTTCCAATTATGGCTCCACATCCCAGGCAGATGCTATCAGCACTGAATGAAGAAATCTGTGAGAGCTGAACTCAATTATCAACTTGATGGGATTTAGGACCATCATGGAAATGAGTCTGTGGGTGTGTCTGTGGGAGATTATCTAGATTGGGTTAATTTAGAAGGGAGGATCCAACCAGATGTGGGCGGCACCATTCCATGGGCTGGGGTCCCAGACTGAGCAAAACGAAGAAGTGAGGTAAGAATAAAGATCCACCAACCATTCTCTGCTACTACTAGGGAAGCAGTGTGACCAGCCACCTGTAAACTTTAGCCAAAAAAATCCCTTCCCTGAGTTGTCTTTGTCAGGTATTTCATTGTAGAAATGAGACAAGTAACTGATACAGCATCTGTGATAGAGCATTCCGTTTGTATCCATGAGCAATCTGCTCCAACCAGGCCAAATCTCAACGTGAAAAAGAGGTGACCATGAAGTCCTAGAGAGTTCAGTGACTGCCTCCTGTGTCTAAATAACAACCAACCCTAGCTACACAAAGTGCCTCTGTTTCCCTTCTCAGAACGCCAATGTACAAAAAAGCTTGGAGTCCAGCTGAATGCATAAAGTTCTAGTAGTACCTGTGAATTAGTCATTGTTACTCATAACACTTCATTTAGATATTTTTAACACTACATGTAAAACCCTATCATTGTAGAAATAGTGTTATGTCTCCACTCTCTGTTAATCATTCTATGATCTTAACCAAACCCTCACATGTGTTTTAACCTCTTCACATTCGAACCATTTCCATTTCAACTAAGTAATTTTGTTAGCATGTATCTGCCCAACACTGTGACATTTTTATGCCATTCTGCCATGCACCCCATTCATATTCACCCTTCACCCACTCTTCACCTTCCTCAGTGGGTCTCCTCTTCCTCAGATAGCTCTACTTCTAACTTCATGTCCTATTGGTGTATTTTATTTAAATTCTTTATATGAGAAAAAAGCACGCAATATCTACCTTCCTAACATCATGATCTCCAGTTCAATCCTTATTTTTTTTTTTTTGGAAATAACAGACCATTCTTCTTTATGGCCAAATACAACTACAGTTGGTATATGTACTGTGCTTTCTTTGTGCATCTGCTCATGGACACATACGTAATTCCATAACCTGACTCTGTGAAGCCTTTTTTTAAGCTAACATAGAAAATAATTGGTTTCATTAAGATTTTCATGTGCATACACCATTATTCATTGTTCCTACTTCCCCCACTGCATCCTGCCCTTCCCCATCCACTCTCTCACACTCTTCCCAATCTCTCTTCTCCTTCTGACTCTTACCACATAGATACGTGCTCTCACTTATACATGTGTGTGCATGTGTATGTACATAAATACATAGTGAAGTCTACATTCTACATATGAGGGAAAGGTGTGATATTTTAGCTTATAAAAACCATTCTGAGTTATGTTGGTATCTTAGAGACTAATCTACTGTGTTTCTGCTTAAAAGGTGAGAGAATCATGAATTGGCTTAATGCTACAAATACAATCCTTGGAAGCAAGTTCTTACTTTCAGAATATGCAACGATACTTCTTCCTTGTGTGTCTTCTGGGATATACTTAGATATTGAAAGTATCACTATTTAATTTTATTGTTTAATGAAGCCATCTGTTAATAGCTCATTCATGCTTTCACTATTAACATTTTGGGAAACAGCTAACGAAGGATGGGAAAAGAGGAGGGGAGGGGAGGAGAGGGAAAGAAAGAAGGGAAGGGGAAAGGAATGGGGAGAGAAGGAGAGAGAAGGCCAGGGAAGGGTAGGAGAGGGCCAGAAGATGACCTGTATTAGATTCCTTTGTCTCAGTCAAGATGACTGTATCTAGCCATCACTATACCCCTCTAAAGCTAGCACTGTAGGCTGAGGATGTAGCTCAGTAGTAGAGCACTCTCTTAGCACTGGCAATGTCCTGACTCAGTCCCCAGCACTGATGTTCTTTTTCTACTCAAGTCAGCAGTGCCTGAGAACTTTAAGACAGCTGTCTTCCTTCAACATTATATCAATGATGAAAATAGAAAAGATAAGGCACATTCTCTAAAACACCCCACAGGGACAGAAGAAATGCCATTTTCTCAAAAGCCATCAGGAGATAAACTATCTTGCTTTGTGTTTGAACATAGAGGAAAACATTTTATTCTATGACTTTCATAAACATATATTAAAAATTTTAGTGCTAAAAGTTTTGTTGTTTTATATTTAAAATGATTCACGTAGATTCCGAATTTTATTTTTAAAATGTTTTATTGTGGAGGGGGACACACACATGCCAAAGCACATATGTGTCAGAGGACACTTTCAAGTTTTGAGTGTCCATAGCCACCTTCTGCCTTGTCTGAGACAGTGCCTCCTGCTGTTTGCTGCTATGTGTGTTGGCTGCAATCACAGCCTGTAAGCTTCTAATGATCTACCTGTCTCTGCTTCCTGTCTCACAGCAATGATGCTGGGACTACAGATGCATGCTACTATATCTATCTTGACATAGGTTTAGGGGAATCTGAAGTTAGGTCTTCCTGCTTGTGTACTGTAAGTGCTTTACCCGGCAGAGTAACGTGTCCCCAAGCCCAATGTGTATTTGTCTTTATTATCGTTAAATTTTTGCGTGTATCTGGTTGTGATTGTTTTAATGAAAATGGCTTCCATAGGCTCACAGAGTATTGCACTATCAGGAGGGTGGCCTTGTTGGAGAAAGTGTGTCACTAAGGGTGGGCTTTGAGGCTTCAAGTGCTCAAGCCAGGCCCAGGGTCTTGATTTTCCTGCTGTCTGCAGATCAGGATGTAGAACTCTCAGGTCCTCCAGCACCATGTCTGTCTGAGCATCACCATGTTTTCTGCCATGATGATAATGGGTTAAACCTCTGAACTGTAAGCCAGGCCCAATTATATGTTTTCATTTCTAAAAGTAGCTGTGGTCATGGTATCTCTTCAGAGCAATAAGACATTGACCAAGACAAAGGTGTTGAACATATGAGCAGTGTGTGCACATGTACGTGTAGTATGTATATCATTTCCCCCTTCCTTTCCCTCCCTCCAGCCCCTCCCATGTTCCCTCCATCTAATCCTTCCCATGGCTCCCTTTCATATTGATAGCCTCCTTTTCCTTGATGCACACATGTACGTACATCCTGCTGAGCCATTTTTCTTGTCTGTGTGCAAATGTTTTCAGAGCTGATAACTTTGTGATAGATAACCAATCAAGGAGCTTATCCCCCGGAGCTGCTAATTCTGTCTCTCTCAGATGTCACTAGTCGCCTGTAGTCTAGAGGTACGACCCTATGAGATTCTCCCCTACTACATTAGCATCCCTCTTTATCAAAATTGTAATTGGACAGGTCATGTTTATGCAGCCATTTCCAGAAGAGGCAGTCACACAGCAGACTTCCGGGTATTCTAGCTCTTACAATCTTTCAGCATCTCTTCTGGGATATTCTCTAAGCTGTAGAGTCGCAAGCTGTGCTGCAGATGAGTATCTAAAAATCCATTGGTCTTTGCAGTGTGTCCAGTTGTGGCTTTCTATAATTGTCTACATTTGCTATAGAGAGAAGTTTCTTTAATGAGGGTTGGTGGCTACACTTATCTGTGGGTAGAAGGATAGGATTTAGGGTGCAAATGAAGAATTATGCTGCTCTAGGAAAATGGTAGTGGTAGACTCTCTTCTAAAATAAATGATCTCACTACCCCCAAGGTTGCCTAGGTTTCTAGGACCAGGCATGATATCCCTTCTGTTGAGTGAGCTTTAAGTCCAATTAGACAGCTATCAGCTGCCAACAATATGTGACTGCCATTATTGAGAGGCATCCCAGCACAACCCCTATAGTTTATATTGTTTTGAGAACCACTTAAAAGGAGATATCTTGTGCCTTGTTCTGGGTGTTTTGTTATGGTTCATGTAGAAAGCTGCCATTTTTTGAAACGGGGTTTCTCACTGAACCTGAAGCTCATCAATTTGAGTAGGTTGAAGGCCAGTGACTCTCAAGGAGCCTTCTGTCTCCATATGCACCCCACCATGAAACACACAAGGTTTGGGTCACAGGCACATGCCACTACACCTAGATTCACACAGGTTCTGAATCCAAAGCCAGGTCTCAGTGCTTGAGCAAGAGACACTTTCCAATGGGGCCACCTCCCTAGCCAAGCTTCTGATTTTTTAATTATTATAAAATTTTTAAGGCCATAAATATTTAAATTAAGCCTATGTAGAACCTTCTCTTCCCCTATACAGAGGAGCCCTCCATTCTTCTTGTCTTTCTGCTTTCTCATTCATCACTCTGAAATCCATGCATTTGCAAACCGCAGCCATCATAAGATCTTACTTAGGATCACCGAAAGACCCAGACTGGCTTCTGGTCACCACAAGCCAGAGCATGAAGTACAGATCCATGTCACAATGTTTGTCATTGTTATTTGTCTTAGTCACTTTTCCTGTTGCAGGTGACTCTAGACTCTGCAAGCTGACTGACAATTCACACCATCACATCATGCAACTTACATTTTTCTCTTGTTTTGATGTAAGGAGAACTAGGTAGTTTCTTTTGCTCTAGACTAAGCATAAATCAAGCTTCTTTAGAAGTCTCGACTTTTCAAATCATTCTCAGCATGACCAAAAACAGAAAAGTTGAAACCAATCAAGTAGTGAAGGGGAATTCAAGAGCCTGACCTGACCAAACTGCTAGTTCATAGTATAAAATGGCCAACTAGAGAATTTAATGTAGAAATGTCTTTTTATGCAAAGGAATGCCGCAGAATGTTTTTAGCAACTGATAAACAATGATGCTATCAATTGAAAGTTTGTGTCCCTTCCAAACTTCAATTCAGATGTGATCTCTAATACAACAGTATGAACAGGTGAAGCCTGGAAGAATGGGCAGCTATGAGAGCTTCATGTGAATAACATGTGATTAGTGCCTTATAAAAGGATTTGAAGGCTCAAGCTTAGCCTCTACATCTCTTTCACCACGATAGGATAGAGCCTTCATCCCAGAAGTGGCAAGACATAGCCAAAATGCACCATCTCTAAGACACAGACTACAACTTGGCCAGCTGCTGATCCGCAATCACCTTCATCTGCTTTAGCACACTCAGAAACAACTGTCCGTTATTTTCCTATAGTAGCAAGAACTAAGTAAGATAACTAACATTAAGAATCATATATTGACCAAGGTAATATATGCCTCAAAAGTTACGTGTCACATGTTCTCTCTCACATGTGGATCACAGCATCCATTTTTCATGTTTTTACATTTAGATTGGAATAAATAGATCTGGAAGCAAGAAAGATAATATGTTTGGTGGAGGGGAACAAAGGCCTTTAGCAGAGGCCTCTTGGGTACTTGAGACCTTAATGGAATTACTGTGGTAATTAAGGAGGGAATATTGAGAGCTGTAAGGCCTAAACAGGAACAAGGTGGAAACTTGGGGAGAAGGTCGGAGAAGATAGAGGAGGGTGGAGCCATGGTGAACAGAATCAGTGCTCCTATGAAACAGGCTCCAGCAGCCACTCACTCATTGTACCACATGAGATCAGAGCACGAAAACTGACTCTGAGTCAGGGCAGAGCCTCACAGAAACTAGCTGGCATTTTGCTCTTGGACTTCTTTTCTCAGCCTTCGCAACAAGATTGGCACCCTGATTATGACACTATGAGAGGCTTTGCTCTTTGCAATCTGAGTTAACTAAGAAAAGGCGCAAGACTAGAAGCAGAAAGATGAAGATTGTAATGTACAGGAAGATTGAGCTGTCTGTTGGAATCCTTCCATATTTGATGATGAAAAAAGAGAGCAGAAGACTGAGGATAAACTGAAGATGATCCAGATAGTCAGGCTAGCTGAGGAGTTAAGCAAGGAGTAACCAACATTATTCAGGACAGGGCAAAGAAAAAGTAAATGTCGTTTATACACTCTGAGTTTATGTTGATGGTGGTGTATCCCACAAAATTAATATTCACTGAGAAACCAGAATCAGGAAAGTTTCAGGAGATAAGGCACAATGAGAAAAAGGAACTTTGGAAAGGCTTTCATGAAATGGGTGAGGAAAGGTAACCAAAGCATAGTTCCCCAAACAACACTGGGATACAGAAAGCCTGTGGGGTCAGTGACTCAGGTGCTTCAATGGTGCTCGATGCACTCCAGGTTTGACTGTCTTCCTTGCTCAGTGTGAAGATTCAGTGGAATAGGGATTTTTATTATTGCATTCCCAGATAGTGAGTTCCTTTGAATATTTGCTGAGTATACTTGTTGTAACCTCAGAGAATTACATACAGTTCGGAAGCTCTAATTATCCAGTATTTAGTTCATGTGAACTGGAAAAACACACCATTAATGGAAAACATCTTTCAAAACAGTTTTTCAGGAAGCCCAACTCCTCTCTGATGGAGGAATTGATAGCTCTCTCTGGAAGCTAAGAGGTCAAGAGTAATGCAAATACACTGATGCTTTCTGCATAGGATTCTGCTTGGATGGAATTCTGCGTGGGAACACCCCACTATCCTGGATTACCAAAGTAAGACTTTCTTTGGGGAACTCATCAAGAAAGATCAAGCCATGTCCTTGATGAGAGGGAGAGGAATGCTGTCTTACCTTACCTGCTCTGCACCCCTTCCTGGCCAGGTGGGGACTCTCCATGCTCACACCTCACAGGCTCTCTTGGGTACTTTCCCCTGTGACATTCTAGACTCCTAGCATGACATTTCCTACTGCCAACGTGTTCCTCTTACCATCCCACTGGAATAGATGCCATCTTCTGGGCATAGTTTCCAAACACAATCAATTATCACCTCCCTTGCAAGTGGCAAGAGGAAGAGAGAATGCAGGGCATGGAATGTCCAACCGTCAGAAAACTAGAAACCAATCACATTTGAAAAGGCCATAGTCAGACATGGTCGATAATCAGGTTTCCCAAGGGGCTTTCCCCTGTGGGCTTCCAGGCTCTTGAAGAGGTTTCTACAACCATCGTGATATGGGGAGAAACTTCAGCTAGCCTAATCAAACCAATGTGGCATAGATCAAAACAAGTGTACCTATTCTACCTGCCAGGAGAGTTTCACTATCTAGTTCCCAAAGTAAAGGCTTAATAAGTATCACCATCATCAGTCTGAGTATATTTAGATCTGGGTGTTCTAAAATAGCCTGATAGTTCTCTTGAAAAAGTTAACCAAACTACTATTAGCTTTGGCTCCCCAAGAAAAGGATTAAATTAGATGCCTCTCTTTAGCATCAAAGCCAGGTCATGAAAGGAATTCAACACATGCTTGACTGGGCTATGGAAGACATAACTGCCAAGGGTGGGGGTGGGGGGATTTAAGCCCACACACAGATAAAGAGAAAGCCACGACTTGAGGAAATTATGTAAACTCCTCTCTCCCAACCCCTTTACCCAAAAGAGCTAATAAGCCACTGGCCAATCCCAGTGCCGTGCTTAGTTTCTTACAGTAGTAACTTAGACAGCTGATGAGCAATCTTACTAAAGAGAAGAGAAGAAAAGTTTTTCTTAACTACAAGGGTGGAGATTGCCAGGTCCAGACAAGGTCTGCTGATGACAGGAGAGGACATGATAGTTCCCTCCCTTCCAGGTGGTTCACCCAGTTTGCTGAACATAATCTCCAAGCATGGCACTGAGATCCCTGGGAAGGTGCCAGCTGTTTAGATGTCTCGCCAAGCTTAAGACTCTCAGCCAAAGCAATCAGAAGCTAAGGATCATAACTGTCATCTCTGCTGTTAGGCTCCAAGCACTTAAAGTAACATCAGGTTATTTTCTGTATGAATATATAGATAAATAAGTCCCCCATATCTGGCTTCTATTTGGAATTAGTAATTAATTCCAAAATTACTAATTTGGACAAGAGTTAACTGACCCATTGCCCATCCAGTGGCCATGGATGAGATTCTGGAGTCCACAGAGCTGTTAAATAATTCATACCATTGCTACTTTTATCAGCACCGCCAACGTGGAAAAAAGGGAGGCATGAATCACTTCCTCTTTATTCTCCTGTAGATACTATTCTCTCTCCTGCCCAAGTTCATGTCAGCAAGAAAGACAGGAAAGCAAGCCATTCAACTCTTGACCACAGTTCTTTAGCCAGCAATGGACTAGTAACAGATGGTTTCCTGAGGAAGAAAAGAGGCCTGTGTTCATAACTTCTGCCAATTTCCAAAATTTTTAAATATTTCTCTTTCGGCCAATTCCAACATCCAGTGGGATGTCACTGGACTCTGACATAGGAGAAGATAAGCAAAAGCACATTAATGTTCTTATTTTCTCTGCTCACATGTATGTGAGCCACCTTCAGACTGCAGAAGTCATATTAGTGGTCATAACTCATAGTAAAATAATCAAGGAGTAATGAATTTACTATATCTCTGATCGTTGTTCACCAATAAGCTAGTATTTAGAAATCTGCTGTGTTCAACCAATAGTTCACAAAATTCCTGACTGGCTAGCAAATGAGCCACAGTAGGTTGGTTCTAGACTCTAGGCCTATCTACCTGTGGGCACAGTGTTATACACAAGTCATCATGACAAAAATAATTGGACAAAAGAGTCCAATTATTTAAAGGAAGCCTTCCCCATAATTCAAGAGACGTTTCAAGAAGAGAAATAGTCCTCTGATGTTCTCTGAAAAAAAATCTTAGAAGACATCAGCCATTCTCTGGGGTCCTTGAACATGGAGAAGATTTGGTTATTATTCAGGAAAATGCAGTGCAAGTTTTCATGTTGGAATCTCTGTGACTGGTAAAGTTGGAAGGAAAAACAACACAAGCTGCCATCTTACCTCTGCCTTCCCATGCTATGTGGCTTCAAGCAAGTGACCTCATCCTTCTTGGCCTCTGTTTTCATCATCTGCAGAATGGGGGCAGCACCATTCTCCACGTGTGCTGTGAGGTTGATGAGATCATGTGTTCCATTTGGCTTCATGATCTATGAAACATCACAGCAGTGTAAGACTTTACTTCTATGTGTGGAATGAGACAGAAACCTAGAGTGAGAAAGAGCTGGGTGGGGAAGGAAGGAGGAAGAAGGCAGTTGGATAAATGACAACGGAAGAAACCAGGACAACAAGGTTTGCAGTAGGAGGAGGATAAAGGAAGCAGGAGTGAGAGGGCAGCCCATAACCCATCATGCTTAGAGTCATCGCCACAATGCTTTTCCATGCTCAGGTCATACCGCTGCAAGTTCCTTATTTCTTAACTGTTTCCATGTGCAGACCATTGCCAGCATTAGAATTATCTGTGGCCAGAACTCTGTGTGGATGAAAAAAAAATCTTTCTTTAGTTCAACCATGTTTCTGCTTTGTTTGACAAGCAGCTTGAAATACTATTGAGCCTCAAATGAGGGGGAAATAATGAAAATCAATTTCAATCAAGGTGCTGGCTTGCTGTGATAATGCTGTCATTAATCATTTATTTTTGTGCAAGGATTCTTAGACAGTTCTTTGAAAGACGCGGCTTTCTCTGGCTAAGACTGGTTGAAATTGCATTGGTGGGTGGATATTCAGTATCAGAAGGATTCATCAAAGACACTCTATGTGAGAGGTGGGCATCTTCTTGTGAAAGGAGGGAGACAAGCAAAGAGTAGACAGCTGCTTAGTGAGCAGGCAGGGAAGCAGTGAGGAAACTCAACACAATGGCTTTTGTCTGAGTCCAGTCCCTACTTCTGTAACAAAATGCCTGGGCCTAGCTAGTTTATAAGGTCCAGAAATTTATTTCTGAGAATTCTGTACATCAACTTCCTTTGTCTTGGGAGGCTCTCTGCTGAAAAGATAGTACTTCTCTGTGTTTCCACCAGAAGAGATGATCGCTATGTCCTTACATGGTGAAAAGCTGAAAGGCAGAAGGAGTTGAAACTCTGTGAGGCCTGTGTAGCACAGCCTGCACCCACTCATAAGGGAGGTCTCAAGATTTAATCACATCTTAAATAATCCACTTAACATTACCACATTGACCTTTGAGATTCTGTAGGAGGGGACAGCAGCAATCAAACCATAGCAGCTTCCAATACTCTTCCACATCTGAGCTCATTCTGTCACGATCGAAATCTCCAACCTCAGGTCTCATTCCTCAAGTTCCTTAACTGAGTTTCACCACCTTCGGCGAGTCTCTTACACATGCTGTAATATTCCTTCCTACCAAATATACCCAGCTCTGTCAGTTAGTAGTATGTCAACTTGGCATGACCCAGGGTCATTTGGGAAAAGAGATTTGCAATTTAGAAAATGTCCTTGTAAGATTGGCCTTGGGCAAGCTTATAGACTATTGTCTTGATGTGAGAGAAGCCAGCTCACTGTGGCAAGTGCCACCTCTGTGCAGGTAGTACCCAGCAGGCTGAGCAAGGTAGAGGGACAAGCCAATAAGCAGCAGTCCAAGAGCTCTTGCTTTGACTTCCCTCACTGATGGAGTGTGACCAAAGAATTTTAAGGTGAAGTGAAGCCTTTCCTCCCCAGGTTGCTTCCATTACAGCAATAAAAACCCCAACTAAGACACCAGTCAAGGGAACTTACAAAATGGCATTCCTCTTGAGGCCTCTTGTTTCCCAGGACATCCCAAATCCCAGCTCCATACTGGTCTGTGGGGCCATTGTAGAACTATTCACAAATTTTAATTCTAAGTATTTGCAGTATTTCTTCCTTCTATTTTCATCCGCTGCCTCTCCCACATCCCAAGTCTCTAGGTTATCCAGTCTTGATTGGACAGGAGCACCAGCTTTGCCCTGGTAGCACTGCTCCAGCCGCTCTCACCTCCTACGGATGCCCACAGCTGCTGGAGTGGTGTGTAGAGATGCATCTTTCATCCAAGCCTACTCTGATTCTTCCATTGCTTATGGCTGCCCTCCCAGACAGAAGTCCTTCTGCGCTTGATCTGTAGGCTCTTAGAATCTGAACACCTTTTCTTGCCCCACTTCTCCCTATTCTGACAGTGCCGAGTCACAATTTGCTGTCCAAGAAACCATGCTGCCTATATGATGCTACCTTTGTGCATGCTATTCTTTCCTTTAAGGATGTTGTCACTGACCCATTGTTATTGCTTCTTCTTCTGGTAAAGGTCTCTCCCATCCCTTCAGTCTCATCTCAAATGCCATCTGCTTTTATAAGGTTTTTAATTACTCTTTTAATTGTACAATTTTATGTGATTCACTGTAATAATTTGACACCTGTATGAAGTATGGAATGGCCAATTTGGGAGAGTTGCATTTCCATATAATTTTCCTAGATTTTTTATTAGAATTCATATATTTATTTATGGAATATCTAATATGTGTGTACAATCGATACTAATTGATTTGCGGTAATGAGTGGTTCCTTGTTATCATTTCTTTGAATTTGGAGGTTTCTAATTCCTTTTTAAAATTTATTCTAATGTGTCCTAGTCATTCACAAGTATAACATAGGTTTCTACAAACTATACTTCCTTTCCAGTTCTAAACTACACCACACAAAACCAGCTCTGTTATCTGCTATATTCTGTATTAGAATACTTGCCATCTAACCTGTCATTATCCCCCTCCTCCCTGCTTCTAGTAGTAACTTCTGTAATCTATGTGAAATTTATCTTTCTTTTCCTGACATTTCACCTAACATAACGCTTTCATCGTTTTTGCTGCAAATAATGAAATATTCCTTTTTATATGTGAATAATTGCTATTGTGTATATAGACCACATTTTCTTTGTCCATCAAGCTCTTGATGAGCATCCAAAGTTTAGCAATTGTAGATAGTGCAGTAACAAGCTAGTCTACCTGTCATTTCTTTTCCATGTGCACTCAGAGGTGAGGTTGCTACATTCTGTGGTAGACAGTATTATAGAAACCCTCTGCACTGTGATCCATAGTAATCCTTTACCAACAGTGTACGGGGTCCCTTTCTCCACATCCTTGCCAGCATTTGCCATAGGTGGTGTGTGTGTGTGTGTGTGTGTGTGTGAGAGAGAGAGAGAGAGAGAGAGAGAGAGAGAGAGAGAGAGAGAGAATAGTCTTTCTAGACTAAAATAAGATATTATCGCATTGTGGTTTTGACTTGCATTTCTCTTGACAGATAATGAAGTTCTGTAATGTGTTGGCCATTTTTTTCCTGTAACTGGTATCCAGTCATATTATTTTAGGTATATTTGGTTGTTATTTTTATATTCCTTGCACATTTAGGGTATCAATCCATGGCCAGATGAATCAGGTGCATTTTTCTCTCTCTGTGGGTTGTTTCTTCACTCTAATAATTGGTTGCTTTTGCAATGTGGAAGCACCTTAGCCTCTAATTTTATCTGATTTGTGTGGTCAATTTTTCCTCTGATTTCTTGCATTTATATTCTTATTCAAATATTTTATTCTCTCTCTCTCTCTCTCTCTCTCTCTCTCTCTCTCTCTGTGTGTGTGTGTGTGCGTGCGCGTGCGCATGCCACAGCATGCATGCATCTGGAGGACTGAGGACAACTTCAGGGGCCTGTGCTCTCCTTCCACCACAAAGGTTCCAGAAATCAAACTCAGCTCAGCAGGCATTTTTACCTACTGAGCTATCTCACCATTTTGATACTTTATTGTCTTTGCTGTCTTGACTTCTCCATGTTCTCTTCTAGTAGTTTCACAGTTTCCAATCTCACATTTAAATCTTTGATCCAGTTTTTAAAAACAATTGTCAGTTCTTTGAGAATGTCATACAATGCAATTTGATTATATCTGCTTCCTCCCAGTTCCTCCCAGACCCACACACACCCCTCCCTACTCACCCAACTTTGAGTCCTCCCCCACCTCACCAAGTCAATTTGTACTGCCCACACAGACTTAGATGTTTACCCTTCCACTGAAGTATGGTCAACTTACCAGGAGCTTCACTCTTAAACAAAACTGTCTCTCCATCTCTGAGAAGCTATTAATTGCTATTTCCTCCTCTACCAGGTGTGGGACTTTGTGCTCACTTCATGCCATGATGGGATTTTCTCAGTCTTCAGCTTTCACAGGTTGTATACATGATGTCATAACTCACATCATGTGAGTTAACTCACTTCTGTGAGTTCACATAGGTAGCTTCCCTGCTATTTCTTGAAGACACTGGTTCCTTGAAGTCATCCACCACTCTTATAATCTTTCTGCCCCCTCTTTCACAATTATTCATGAGCATTGGGAGAAGGAAGATCAATTAGCTATAAACACACACTGTTCTTGGACCTACCTTGTTTCTCTGAATTGTTCCTGTTGCTCTTTACTTTTCTATTGGGTGAGAAATAAAGATCAAATTTTGATACCCTTCATGTAAATACCTGCTTCCTACATAAACACCAGAGGCTGTCTTCATTCCACGTTTTTTGTGTGTTTTTCTGGAAATTAGCTGACTATAAATATGTGGGATTATCTCTGGGCAATCTATTTCTGTTGCATTAATTTATGTTCATATTTTTACAACAAAAATTTGATGTAAGATAATGTTATGCCTCTAAATTTGTTCCTTTTATTTAAGATTGTTGTAACTATACAGGGGCTTCTGTACTTACATAGAAAGTTTAGAATTGTTTACAAAAAAGACACAAAAAAATCAGCATTTGGATGGCAATTGTATTAAATTTAATAAGCTGCCATAGACATATGTGATGTATTAACAATGTTTGTTCTTCTTGTCCATGAATATGGAAGGCTTCTAAGTGTGTGTGTGTGTGTGTGTGTGTGTGTGTGTGTTCCTCTTTAATTTCTATCATCTGTTTTGTAATTCTCATTAAAGAAATATTTCACTTCTTTTGTTACACTTATTCCTCGATATTTTATTTTGTACCTATTTGTGAATAAGATTCCATGTAACAAATTCACAACCAACATCATAGTGATGTCTAATTGTGGCACCACAAAAGGCAGCTTGGTCTCCAATTGAGCTAAGGCTTGAAACCCCAGAAACCCTGAAGGGACGGTAGGCACTTCGCCTGTCACTAGCCACCATCCCCCATAGATGTGTGGTCATCAGTCATGTAAGAGCAATGCCCAAGCCCCTCCACTGGTAGAAGATGTAACCTGTGGTCATGTAGGCTTAAGACAGATCTCCATTTTAATGAGGTACCTAAAGACCTGGAGGACTTAGCCAATAAGTTTTCCTCCCTGCAAAAGGAATTTAACCTCAGGTCCACCCTGAGAAGTGGGGTATGGTTTTACTCCTCCGCTTTCCTCCATGACAATAAATGCCTTAAAACCATAGACTGCCTCTTTTCATCAGGATCCACTGTGGGAAGATATGGAGGACTTCGCCTATAGAGCCACCATCTAATCTCCCGTAGAAAGCCTCTCTGCACTCCCAGCAAAGGCCACCACCAAGCTCAAGTCTGCTGCCACTGACAAGCCAAGGACTATCCCCAAGGTACTAGCCAGAGCTACCCCTTCCCACCCAACTCCTCCACAGCCCCAGGCTAGATCTAGCCTGAGCACCCCAACTCCATTCTCAGCTCTTCATCAGCTTCCAGCAATGCCTGGGTGTCCAAGAGCCTGAGAACCAGACAGCTCTGACCTCCTTATAGGCCTGGGGACCCCCTAGCCAGCTCCGGCCAGCTGCCAAGTGCCTGAGACTGTGCTTTCCCAACTCTGGAGCAGTGTCCTGGGGCTGCCGTATGATCCAACACCCACCTAGGGACAGCATGTGAGGTATGCACAGTCAATACCCTTGTCCCACCTCCCTGAGTGGCTCTGCCCTGTGTCAGAGCAAATGTGGGACCCCAAAGCCCTACATCTAATCTAACTATCTAAGATGCAAAACAAAACAAACATGTCCAACATAACCATTTTCTGATACTTTATTTACATTTCAAATGTTTCCCCCTTTCCAGATCTCCCCTTTGGAACCTCCCTATTCCCTCCCCTTCCCCCTGCCTCTACGGGGGTATTCCCCCACCTACGCACCCACCCACTCTCATCTTCCCTCCTTGGCATTCTCCTATATTGGGGGATCTAACACCCTCAGGGCCAAGGGCTTCTCCTCCCCCTGATGGCTAACAAGACCCTCTTCTGCCACATATGTGACCAGCACCATGGGTCCCTCCATGTGTATTCTTTGGTTGGTGGTCCAGTCTCTGGGAGCATCGAGGGGTCAGGCCATTTGCCACTGTTACTCCCTCCATGGGAATGCAAACTCCCTCAGCTCCTTCAGTCCCTTCTCCAACTCCTCCATCTGGGACCTCACACTAAGCCTTAGGGTTGCTGTGAATTGACTCCTGGGTATTCCGAAATTTTGGGCTAATAACCACTTATCAGTGAGTACATACCATGCTCATTCTTTTGTGGCTGAGTTACCTCCCTCAGGATGATATTTTCAAATTCCATTGATTTACCTAAGAATTTCATGAGGTCATTGCTTTTAATACTGAATAGTATTCCATTGTGTAAATGTCCCACATTTCCATTACTCTGTTGAGGGACATCTGGGTTGTTTAAAGTTTCTGGCTATTATAAATATGGCTGCTAAGAACATAGTGGAACATGTGTCTTTATTACATGTTGGAGCATCTTCTGGGTATATGCCCAGGAGTGGAATAGCTGGGTCCTCAGGTAGTATTATGTTCATTTTTCTGAGGGTCCATCAAACTGATTTCCAGAGAGGTTGTATCAGCTTGCAATCCCACCAGCAATGGAGGAGTGTTCCTCTTTGTCCACATCCTTGCCAACATCTTCTGTCACCTAAGTTTTTGATCTTAGCCATTCTGACTGGTGTGAGGTGGAATCTCAGGGTTGTTTTGATTTGCGTTTCTCTGATGACTAAGGATGTTGAACATTTCTTTAGGTGCTTCTCAGCCATTCTAGTTTCCTCAGTTGAGAATTCTCTGTTTAGCTCTGTTCCCCATTTTTTGATAGGACTATTTGGATCTCTGGACTCTAGCTTCTTGAGTTCTTTGTATACATTGGATATTAGCCGTCTATCTGACGTTGGATTGGTAAAGATCTTTTCCCAATCTGTAGGTTGCCATTTTGTCCA